>JAHQIW010006247.1:0-27717 GCA_019055375.1 Parelaphostrongylus tenuis
ATAATCTTGCTATTATCCAGCACCGAAAGCGGCTCGTTTGTGGTGGATACTGCTAATCCTTCTGATTCTGTTGTTGTTATTATGTATTCTGTGCATGGTTTGTGTGGCTTTACGACATCGTGGTCAAAACTACCCTGTTTCTCAAAAGGAACGAGAACAAGGACGTGAACCAATTCTGCCCAGGCAACACTTCGGAGAGTACAAAAAGTGGGTTCAAAGAGTATTTTTCTGATTCTGCAAACATTGATTTTATCGCTACATCCGTTGTATTCTTCAAATGCAAGAATTTTTCAAATAAAAGGGTTGCTGTCTAGGCGTAACAAAATTGACTACTTCAAGCTACCAGGTATCGCTTATGAATGTTTTGTTGGTGAGTCATAAATTGCATATAAACGTAACATACTATGTCATGCAATTTAGCAGTGCGCACGTATTAGGTCGTTTCATAGGTTTTATTTTAGGCAATAAGCACCAAATTTTTTCTACCAGAAGTAACTTGAATCGCACGATTTGGTACCGTTCCATTGCGCATTTTCTTGCAAGCATTTTGGTATACAACTTGCCTATGCTTGCTTCAAAATGGAGCTGTAGTGGAGACAAATTCGCTTGTTACTCATGAACTAATGGCGCGTAGGAGGAAATTGTAGTGGAGCGGCGCGCAAGATTAATGGAGCTTCCGTGTGGACGCCTCGAGCGCGACTGATCCTCCAGACTGTTCTTTTCACATCTTTAAACTTCGCGAACCACTTCCTAACCGTCCTTTCCGTAACAGTATCATCGTTTGAAGCTCCATTAATCTTGCGCACCGCTCCACTAGCACTTTTCTTTGGCGCCATTCGTACATGAGTAGCAAGCGAATTTGTTCTCAAGACAGCTAGCTTTATCTTGGAGCAAATATAGGCAATTATATACTAAAATGTTAGCAAGAGAATGCGCTATTGAACAATACCGAAATCATGCAATTTGAACTATTTCTGGTTGATTAATTTGGTGTTTATTGCCTAAATGCCTAAACTTATGAAGCGACCCAATATAAGCATTCAATTGTGAGATTGCTGTTGCTGTTCTAAAGTGTAGTTGGATAACCATGGCTGGGTGGTTGTGATGCTCGATGCTGCGCGGGACCGAACCCCACCCCCAACAGTTTTTCGGCTGTTAAGAGCGAACGCTCCTGGGACGTCACAGCCAAGTCATCCTCGATATCGCAAGAAGACGTACTCTATCAGTATTCTACAACGATGAAAAAGTAGGCAAAAAGTTGAATTGAACGTTAGAAGTATTGATATTCACACAGTCAAAAAAAAACTATGATATGGGATCAAATAAAGTAACGTAAGTGAAGTTAGCCATAGTTTAAAATTGGGATGACCATGTACTTTTCACATACAATTTACTATGCGTCCTTGGAGCACTTGTATTCATAAATCCGGTGACTACTTTCCTTAGGTAATCCGGCAAGACACATTTCACCCACAATGACCAATTCAGTTGATATTGCGTTTACTAGTACATTCTCAATTATTTGTTTTCTTAGTGATGATGAAAAGCGGTCCACTGACTGGCAGTAAAGCGGAATCGGAGACGGATAGCATGGGCCGAATATGGTGACACCAGATCCGGGACGATTTACCGAGGACGGCAGTTTTATTGGTTCGTCGCATTTATTATTATTTCTTCCTGAAATAGCACGTTGGAAAGTGCTTTTTTGATGATGACCTACAGAAATTTATTTTCTTGCATTGCCTTCTTCTCATATCAGGTGAGGAATTCGGCAATATTCACGTTTTCTAACCCATAACGGTTGCTAATTTTTTTTCTTCGTATATCAGAGTACTGTTTGTTCGAATACGTTCCGGCAGTTTCGTCTTCATCAGATTCGGGAAAGATCAGATTTTCTACAATTCAGTTAGCTAAAATCCTCTAATATCGCACCAGAAAATTCTCAGACTTAAATTCCAATCGTGTCGTAGAGCAAAACAACTTCTTACATGCTCACCGCTTTTTATAAGTCGTCCGCCTTGTGAAAGTGGAGACAAACCGGTGTAGTGTTCAAATGGGCTGCCACTGCACCTTTCTTATCAACATAAGTCTTATATACTGCGTCATATCATGCGTGACAACGAGACATTCTTTCCTGCAGTTCATGTTCGAATTCATGGTATGTGTCCAGAGTACTTCAAGAATCTTTGCAGTGAGGTATTATATCATATTTATATTATATTATTATAATGTTATGCGATTATAATGTGTTGTTTTATTCATATTATAGTAATATTATATCAGTTTATCGTACTGTCATTTATATTTTTTTCTTATTTATGTTTGGGGAACATAAAGAGTAAGTAAGATTCTTTAAACCTTCTGAATAATCATGATTCCAAGCATGAATGCAATGAAAAAAGCCTCGCTGTCCACGCCTGGTATAACACAATATACAAGACTGCTATTTTGATGAGAAAGCTTCATTGGCAGTCCAAATGAGTTCTGCACGACTTTGTTCTCACTTGTACAACTCAGTGGAAGATTTGTGAAAAGCGGTGAATATGTGAAAATTTATTTTCCTCTTGATACGCTAAGTTCAGGTTTTGGTGATTTTTTTCAAATGGTTGGAGTAATGGAGGTGTTTGGCTGACTGGGACAGTCTAGTGGTCTTTCAGGCTCTAAAGAATACGGAACCGCCGAAATGTCAGCTGTTCAAATAGATTCTATATTAGCAACCTTGTGTTTGGCTTATCCAGGTTTCAGTAATTGTTTGACGGTAGTCGTATGATCGCCTAGCTGATGAAAGGAATGTAAAAATTTTGACGTTATGAGGGATATTTACTACGCTACATATCTCATTGTAGAATTTCACTCAATATAGACTATACTGTCGTTCTGTTCTTTTGTGACAGCACCTCTCATACAATTTAATTCTTCGTTCAGGACAATACGTTCCGGCAAAGACATTAATGGTTCCGGAAAGACCGGAGAAGGGTAGCACGTCTACGTTCGTGTAAGAGCAACATTGGCTACAACTCGTTTCCAAGTGACCGCTGAAGTTCCCGGTGACGGGGTTTATACAACCCTTGTGATGTCGTTCCTTGTGTATCTCCACGATATCTCATCACATTCCTCCTTTTTGCCAATTGTGCTTGGTGTGTACGCTCTGACGCCGTATATGTGCGTTTATTGCAATGTGCTCGGGTTAAAGGAGTTTTAACTTTGTTATCATGATCGAGTTCGTTTGTGGTGGTGACGCATTGTCGTCCTTAAATTGTGTGTTTTAACTCATATTCTAACCGAATACATGGAGTTTGGAAGGAAAATTGCAACAGATGTCTTTTGTACTTGTCTAATGTACTGCCGTCTAAATAGTAGTTTCTTTAGCAGATTTATAACTGACCATATGTTTTGTGTGTGATCTCCATCAACGAACGATCAGCTGATTGGCTGGCTTACAACTCCTCTCATAGTTGTTGTTATCCTATTCTTTGGCATATTTAATTATATAATTCTATTATACTTCGATTAAAGTTCACGGATGCTACTGATCAAGTCAGTGTTTCGTTTTACCAGCAAATTCTCGGTTAATCTCTCTATTTAACTACGATTTTGTTTTGAATAACTCCTTATATGAGCCGATTTTCAAATTGTTACTCGCTATCTTTGTTTTGTAGTACAATAATTTTGGCGCGTAAAAAAAAAAGAGGTGGCGTTTAATTGTAGCGGAATATGGTATGTTACTAAAATATTCAAGACTTTCCAAAACCGCTGTCTGTCGTTCCGTTTTCGCTTATGCCGTCATGTACTGCCCCTGCTTTTTCGTATGCTTCTATTTTTGACCAGCAGGTTGATGTTAGGGGCAAGCAGCCTTACGCCACCTCTTCGTCATTTTTCCTTCAACTATCAAAAATGAGCCTACAGTACTTGCTATGTGTAGGTAGATACGTCGTTTAGGTCTTGCTAGTTTTAGTCCTATACGGGACTAGCCGTCTTTCTACGCGCATGAAGCCTCTTCCGTTTAACTCTGCCACTCTTATTCTCCCTGTTCACCGTTGTTCCCCAGGTTTTTGCTGAACATGGGAACGATGGCCAACATTACCCTGAGCTTCCCTGTTATTGCATTGATGATTTCATTATATTGTTGCATAAAATGGCATAATGAAAGTAATTCCTTTTTTATTACTGTGTTTGGGTGATAAGAAAACCGAGTGATCACCTAAAGCTGCAGGTATTGTGATGACGGCTGTTTATGGATAAAGAACTAAGGATATGACTAGTACGGTACGATCTATGATGACAGCCTTGGATATATTATTCCAAAGGCTCAAATCAACCTCCTAGCTAGCTATCTGCTACTTCTTTCATGGTTCAAAAAAGCTCGTTCATGGACCAGATTTGTTGAACATAGTACAGATGGAGGACGGTGATATGGAATGATTTAAAATAGGTGGAGAAATACACGTGGATTGATTCGACATTGCTTGTTTGAATTGAGTCTTCTCATAGAGCTGGCACCAGAGAAATAACCACCAAATTTTTCGACCAGAAGTAACTAAATTTGCCTGACAACACTATCAAAAGTAGCACCATCAGCCTGAAGTCAAAATCGGATCCTCATCAGTTGCTCCGGTGACGGGCGCTCGATCAACTTTGGGTGGACTCCCGAAGCGCAGCTGGTCTTTCAAATTGGTGTTGCCGATGCGAAATTCATCAGAGAACCGAAACGCAGCTCGTCTTGACACAAATCCTTGAGCCTTTACACGGTTATTATTCTGGAAGGTGGTTTGTGCAGCATACCTTGAATAGTGTTGTTAAGTGATTTCAATTCTGATTAGTAAATTTTCCTGTTCTTTGCTATACTGCCAGAACTCATAAAAAGACCTAATATTATTATGTTGCGGTATCTTGTATCTTTCAACACAGTCGAAACAAAGCTGATTCTTTACTAGTAGCAGTATTTGAAGACAAAACTTAACTGCCTACTACAAGAAACGCTGTTCTAACACTAACAACCACAGGAATCTTCCTATAATGTTTTTTGAGCTTTTAAAATTTTAATTCAAGTTGTAAGGAACACAAAGATTCTAGAGCTACAGAATAGATGCAGCAGCCGCAAAATCAGCGATGGGCGACCGCGGGATTTCCTGTTTCGTAATAACCAATTTTCAAGAAGTTTTTACTAAGCTTTGACGTGGAAAAAAATGGAAAACGTGTTCTATGTGCTTCAAAAATCACAATTTTTGTCGTGTTATGTAGCAAAAGTTTTATGTCATTCTGAGAAAGCTTTAATTTGTCTTGACGATATGCAATTGCGTTGATAGATTTCGCTGTCAACTCAACCAAGTCACTCAATGTGGAAGGAGCTATAATGTATGAGTGTATGTGCTTTGAAAGTGCGTAGATTTGCGCAAGATAGCCCACCACTCCAGGATTTTTTCATCTCCATCAACGTCATAGGTACTTATTGACATAGTTTACACAGAGTCTTGTCATAGCTCTCATAACACAATCAAATCTTTCCTAACCTTCCACGCACGAAAGCGTTAGTGTATCGGAGATATATTTTTCAGGCAAAGTCGAAGTGATCATCACTTTTGTAAAGAGAGGGATTCCTTACTGTCCACATAGAGCCCACATATTTTTGCTGTAAAAAATAATTACCGTCTACGATAGTTTAAGCTCAAAGTAAAGTTTCAGAATAATTATTCGCTAAATGCGTTTTTGATTATAATCATTTGGTGATGATACTTCAACATTATTCTATGTAGCTCGAAAGTCCAACTTTCTCCAAATCTCGGCACAGGTAAAGCAATAAAAATTTCTTACGAACTGTCCTCTATTTAATTAAGACCTGCATGACACGAGGTTGGTACTGTTCCTTTCTCAAAATTTGATGGCTAGCGTATCGGCGACCTCGCTTTCGTCAGTGCCTAGACGTACATTCATACTATATCTGATTACTCGGTTAATACTTCGCATTCATCAACAATCCAATAGAAAAGGAGTCAACAGTCGAGCCATTTTGTAAAACTCCACCTTCTCTATACTTATACGGGAAAAATGGCCAGTGTTATGTGACACACTGTAAAAAATGAACTATGCCAGACTAGAAGACGAATCAGAGACAAGGTGCCATATCACTTGTGTTTATGCATTCCCCTCTCCTCTTCATTTTTCAGCTTTTGTGGTTATCCAAAAGGCTTCAGGGGTTTTTCGCGGTGGTGTTTTTGATTCTTACCTTAGAATTTTCACTACCACATCAAAGTTCGCATCGTTGTGCTGTGGACCTTTCATATAATTGTGCGTTTGAAATTTGATTTACGGTGACTCTATATTGGTTTGAATAATACTATTGAAATACAGTAATAGTATCGTTTATAGATCATCCATGGCCATTAAGAAACAGTAATAATATGAAACATTATTGAAGCAAGAGCCAGGAGAAGGCTTTTGAACTCGCTTTCCATAAATGGTTTGTAAGGTTTGCTGCTGGACATGCGAGACGTTTATCGAAAAGAAAGAAGACCAAGACCTCCAACTGAACCTCAGACCCTCCAGCAACTAGCTAATATTGTTTAGAAATTCCCATCAAAACTCAGCTAACGATTCAACAAGTCGTGGCAAAATAGGCGTCGGTAGTGCAATCGCTCCTCCGGAAATGGTGGAATGCGGGTTCGAATACCACCTGACGTCAAAGTTTTGCACAACATTCAACATCATTGGGTACATCTGTAATATCATACTACCGCTGAAAAGCGATTAAATAAAAGAAAGGCTTCAACAATCGCAAGAATTTTGAGATATGTGCGAAACATGGAACGAGATCTATGTAGGATGGACTCAAATCACCTCTAGCCTTTTAAAAGGCATGCGCCTTCAATCAGTGCCATCGATACTCTCGATTTGGCTTCCTTTTAGCCATTTTCTAACTGTATCGGTTGCTATGATCAATCATCGGTTATCGGGGTTAATTCGGAAACCACAAATCGTCGTTAAATTCAGATATATTGAAGCTGCAGTCGACAGCACAATTTTACCAAGTTTTGACGCCCATTTGTTTTCATGACAGTGTGCGATAAGACAGCCACAATAGTGTTCAAATACCAACCGAATCGACCGTTATCTTGCATATCGCACCGTCAGGTGAAAACAAATAGGCAGCAAATTAAAGTTGAAATTGTGAATTCATCAAGCTTCGTCGTCCTAGAGGCACTGAAAAAGTGAAAAAGCTTGGAAGATGGGTGCTTCATGAATCGAATGAAAGCCACACCGAACACTTGCTCTCCCACAAATTAATCGAACCTTAACTCTTGCTACTAATAATCATCTATTGAGCACTTCGACATATACCATTCGAAAGATTCTAATCTGTCTGGCATTGCATGGAGAGCCAGTCAGAGCAGTGATAAGAATTGACGCAGGTTCCTTAGAGGTTCTGATGTATTTCTCTTCGAACTATATTTTATATTTACTTAAATTACTAGCGAATTACATATCCGCCTCCAAAATGGGAAACTACTGAAGGAACACAACACTTACTTGAAAATTATCTCACGAAGGTCCTTTTTTGGTGATATCTTCTTCAAAATGATAGTTAACGTCTTGGCAATTTTTCTTTCCTCAGAACCGCAAAACACTTATATAGTATAGACCATCGATATGTTGATATACACTATGAATAATAATACTCGTCTGAATAATATGACATATAAGATGGGTAATTTCACTCTTAGTGTGCGGCAAAAACCGGTGATTCCTATACATAGGTACTTCAGCGGCTTTTAGTAGGGTGAAAGCGCCGGATCATTAGCTCTCGTTTTCAAAAAGATATCAACGTCGCTCAAGTTTTCTGTAAATAAGAATAGGTCATTAGATGATTTCAATAATTGAGCAAGGTTTATTGAGAGTCGGTTTTTTGATTTAATAGTTACTTGATTTCACATGGAAGAAAACGGTTCGTTAGTGCTGAACAAATCAGAGTAAAGTGTAAGCACAATTTTTCCAAACGTCGTTATGGTAACAATTATTGTCGTTTATATCCCATGTCCATCGTAGTTCTGTACTTGATGAGGCACTGGACTGCGTTACGGATGCTGTTTTCTCGGAAATGAGTTTGAAACTGTTCGCAATAGGGATGACGTGGATCTTCTGTAGAAAGTTACCTTTCATGTAAAACACTTCTACATCGCCCTCGCCACGGGTCGATATTGTTCTGCGGGTGGCGATTTCACATCATTTTCAACTATGAACTTCCGATTCGGGTTGTTAGTTGTTCAAAGAATTCAATTTTCATAGCCATAGTCGTTTAGACGATAACATACAAGTCACCGACTCACCTGTTGTTATATAATGAGAATACATTTTTTTCTCTATCACAATGATCGGTTTAAGAGTATGGCAACTTCTAGTCTTGGCAAATCCAATTATCATTGTTGCACATAGTATTCTTAGCTTCCATGAGCCAGTGACTGAAAAATTAGGTGGAAGTGTGTGCGAACAACAACAAAAGTGCACATTGCTATCGTGGCCCTTCTGTTTTCAGATCTGAGTTTTTAGCAGCCTCTCCGTACTTGTCCTCTCCTTGTCCTCTGTAAAGCTATCTTATCAAAGCTGTTTCGCAGTCAAATAAATAAGAACCTTCCGTTTAAAACTTTCGCAATTCATCAACCAAGTGTGAGTCGTCATCATAGTGGAAATTACTACTAATTTAGTAACCAATAATCGGTTCTAAAGAGACAACTTTCTTGAGACTTGACCATTCTTCAATTTGCAAAGTGGAAAAAGAGCAAAGAACGGCTCAGTTGGTTTTGGACAAATGGTTTCAAAAAGCGAATTTGGGGAGCCGTATTTACAAAATAGTGTACACATTGCCGGGAAAGGGTCAATGTTTTGGCGAACGAAATCGCAGTGAGCCTATAGAGCTCCTGTGTGGATGCAGGATGCGCTTTTTTGAATGTGCCGGTTTCTTTAGAATAGGCATAGAAACTTATCTATTTACACAATTTCTATGTGTTTCACAGCCATTTGATCACTGTCCACTGATCTAACTGACTTGTAGTATGCCATTGGCGCTATTACCCTTCAGTACGTTCCCATGAACATTTAGACGTACATGCACAAGGTATCCGTCAAAGCTACGTAACACTAACAGGTAGTTCACCTGGTGGATCCGGTTCCATGGCAGTTACTATGGTTACTTTTACATTGCGTTTCCAACATTATATCTAATTATAAGTAGTTTGATTAATTAGGGGATTTTCTAACCTTCGCGGATTTGGCAAGCAACGTATTTCAAACAGAATGATTTAGACACGATCACAATTTTCAAATAACTTGGCTGCTGGAGATTCCAGCGTCGCCCATACAAGACGAAAGGGTCATATGGACTAGAGCAACCTAACGTTGTTCCAAATTTCATAGTGAATTAGAATAAATTTTGGGCATTGTCGCCAGAGATAAGCAGATTTCAACAGCTTCTTATTCTCTTTTTCACTGAAGTTTGTTATGAGATACGATGGCAATTTTAGTAGGTTGACCTAAAAAAGATCTGCAAAGAACGCAATCTCACTTCGATTGCGCTCTTCGGGCAAGACAATTTCACCTTCCCTCAGAGATTAGTAATTTTGTACCATACTTGTCTGGGAGTATATGAACTATCAGAATAGACAATCAGATGCTATATGTGCGTTCGGTCACGAAGCCTAATGAAGGTGAATATTAGGACTCACATATGTAGTAGACCATTGCCGGAAGCTTCATGCTTTGCCATTTACGAGCTCGATCCGTTCATATTAATTAGCCACCATATGGCATTAGATCACCCGAGTGGTCGTGTTTGCGATGAAATGAGCAGAAAGAACTCGTCAATGTTCAAACTCATTCAGATTGATAAATAACTGATACCAGATGCGCTTTCTACCACTTCACGAAGTTCCTCGATCAGATGACTATCTGCGTGGACCATTTGCAACAAAGTGAACTTTTTTTGAATTTTTATTACAGATTGCCCGATATTACAGCTCTTACGAATCTTGATACTTTCAGTGTACCCTTTCTTTCCACTCATCCTCCACAAAGGTCTTCAAATTTTACGCGTGTTCTCAACCTCTGATCAATTATTTTTTTCTCTTCCTTATTGATATTGTTGAATAGCTGTCAAGTTAGTTCTCTCTTGAGTCCTGAGCAGGCCGTGATTCATGGAGGGAGCTTCTTTGACAAATCTGGTGCCAACTACCCAACCGCGAAGGAATTTGATTTCGTCTAATGACTTCTTAATCGCAAAACTCGAACTAAAACCTTGAGCATTATAATCTACATCGACCGACTTAATTCGAAGCGAATATAACTGCTCGATGAATTTCTCAAAAACTTTTGATTTGATGCACTCTGATTACAAAAGGAAAATTTCGAAATGGAAAGTCATACAAGAAGCTGGAAGAGTACCGTCAAGACAACTAGCCGTTGAGGCTGCACTATGATACGAATTCGCAAAGAATGCACAAGTGAGAACTGAGCTCGTAGTTTAGCTTTTCCCAAACATCATCGCTCTTTGTAAACTTTAGAGGAGCGTTTCACAGTGTTGCTGCCCTTTTCAATATACTTTTTTCATCAGGGTATCGTCTTACACCGCCACATTTTCGATGATTTTTTCTTTTTGTAACACCTTCAACGATAAAATCGTCTTATGCTTATCTGAATGTACAGTGATATAACAACAAGATAACAAAACATGCTTATGTCGTAAGAAAAATTCCTTTCTGATGAAAAAAAAAACAAGCGAAAATTCGCGGCTTGTGGTTAGGCGAAAGGAATTAAGGCGAATAATAGCAAGTCACAAGAGATATATTATGTCTTCGGCTCATATGAACAATAATGTAACTTAAAAACAATACAAATATACACTAGAATCTACGACGTAAACGATTACGCCGTTGTAATAATCATTGCCTAATCGAAAGTAACAGATTCATCATAAAGAAGGATGTACATGGATGAAGAAGACGAGTTGTCAGTAAAGCCAAGAGGAAGCAGTGTTCGTGGTATAAGATCAGTTCGACGACGAGCGTCATCGTCATCGTCGACGCGGACGGCTACGTGTCACTACCAACGTTTATTCATTCGCATTACCCAGATTAGATTGCACACTAAGGATAAACTTTCAAGTGATTCACATGATCTCTATAAGAAATATGAGCCACTGGGCGCGGTTCGGCAAAGATTCGCATAGACGTATGAAAAGAATAAGTCCTGTGTTTGTCTACTGCTAATAAAAACTATTCATGACCTCGTAATGACGGACCCTTTAAAGTTTGCTATGTGCGCTTTTATCATATAATACTAGTCATTTACAGCTACTCCAATAAAGTGTATCACGTAGCCGCACAGCGTTTAGAAAGCCTGATGTGCTATGATTGCTAATCACTGATGAATCAAATTAGAACCACAAAGTAAAATCTAGAAAGTGGAAGAAAGTTAGGACGAGTTACTATTGAATTTTTCCAAAGTTTGCTGGATTTCCTCTGGAGTTGCTGGAGGTAGCCGACCGTCTCGTGGTTTTCGATTTGGATTTCCAACACGCTTTGCGATGAACCGAAGCACCTGATAAGTTATTATAAAAATTGTGATTACTCTTGAAAAAATAATATGACAATAGTTCTACACTGTCAAAGAACCAAAGTATGAAATCGTAACAATTATAAAAAATTGAGAATATTCTCAAGATGTGGGCGTGATATTGGTCTTTACTAGAATGTTGTTCCGACCTTCAAGTGCTTAATGTTTTTTTTCTTAAATTCCCTAAGAAAAATTGAAAAACTCCGGTGTTTGAGAATTTTTGGGCCTGCTACGCCGCCATAAACTCTAACAAAGTATGTGTGAGTTGAAATTGACTTAGCTTATTCAGCTACAAAGATAAGAAAAATAATGAAAAATTAAATTTAGATTTTTGATCTCTAATAAGAAAACGAAAGCACCTTGGCTATAATATTGTGCGAAAAGTCACAATACAAACATTTTTAGCCTAATCAATAAATATAAACTGAGCCGTTGTACTTTTGAATACGACAAAAAAATTGACAACGCTGTTTTCGGCAGATCAATTTTCGTTATATAGATGGCTTATTTTCGAAAAGGTGAATGCTTCATTTTTATATTTAGCAATGTTGACCCTTACAGATGGTGAATGTAATCTCGCAGTCACATTACGATAAAAATACTGAAAAGAATCTATAGATTGGTCTACTGAATTACACCTACTTAATTGAGTAACGATTGTAAGACTCACTTGTTTACGACTGAGATCGCACTTTACTTCAATATCTCGCAGCTCATCTTCCGTGGGATAATGTCCCTCTTTTATGATATCTTTGATATATTCTCGTTGCCAGCCTTTCATCCGGGTCTGGAAACCTTCCTAAAGGAGGTATGAAAAAATTCTAGACCCACTCTACTACACTGAGTCGAACAATTTCGAGAGATTTTGAGTATGTAACAACTTACCAGCTGCTTATAAGGCGGAATCCGTGAGTGATTTGAGACAAACTGACGGGCTTTCAAATCGTTGGACGAGGCCCAATCCGATCCAAGAACAGGCACTTTATGCTGAAATTGTATCAATGGACTTGGATTTCAGAGCGGAATGAATGTCTTTTTTTCCCTTAGATAAGCAATCAAGCTGATGTCAAAAAAACTTACCGTAGCAAATAAGCCACTGACGAGATCAATCGGTGCAGATCCTTGAGGGAACGTACCAAGATTCAATTCTATACCGTCCTGAAAAATGCTGTTGGAAAATTTCATGGAAATATTTCACGCTTTCAGTGAAGAAATTCTCGAAATTCTATTAACTATGCCTTAATAGTACCCAATTCCAGTAACATGTTACCACAAATATTTGTTAAGATATTAGTGTCTTAGTGACTCTATAAGCAATATGCTATCAATCCAGTGCAAAAATAATAGATATTTTTGACTTTTAAGTTACTATTAACTACTCTAAAACAGACTGTTCTTATCTATGAACCGCTTCTATTTATAGAATTTAGGATACTCTCGTTTCATAGGATGGAATTCTTCCGAAATTTACGGCATATGCTTTGTACCTTTCCATTGGGTCTCTTATTCTGATCATGAGATTAAGAAGCAAAATTTTATTGAGCAGGACGTGATAATGTACCCTATTAAAGCGTTGATGTTTGCTAACCGCTACCGAGCATACGCTCGCAATTTTGAAAATTTAGATTTCACTACTGGGGAGTGCAGGATTGCAGTGGAGTAGTTAGCGATAGAGTCCATTAGAAAGCAAGCTGCTCCGATTCACCATATCTACGTTTTCTGTCTCAATCATCTAAGAATGCATTAGCCCGGCTATCCCCAAAACCGTGTGAAGAATCGTGTCGACTAGCTTCTACGATATTTATAAGAAAGACAAAATCCTCGAGCAGCAGCAGAAAAAACAAGCGAAATATTCGGAGATATTTGGGACGACGAATGCGAGGAAACGGATCGAATGCAAGTCGTGAGACCAGCACAGTAAATGTGATATCGCTCCATATAGAAAATAGGTACCACTTCCAAAATCTTGAAACGTCTGCACTATCAAACTATCTTTATTGATTATGTGATGCTTTCAATTTCTCAATCATCCTAATGAAAAAAAATAACAAGAGTGGTTGAAAAACAAAACCGTCGCCAATTCACTATCATAAAAACTAAACTTCTTTAAATTCAGAAATATTTGTGAAAAACTACTATGTGATGGGTAAATTGCATAACCATGACGACGCACTATAGGAGACTAAGACATCAAAAGGAACCAATTTAATCACTCAAAATGCTATTTGGACACTGTAAATTCTTCAACGATATCCGCTCAACGAGACTGTCAGCAAATTGATTCAAGCTTTATAAGGAAAAGTATAGCGAAGAAGTTGAAAAAAAAAGCGCTTCAAACATACGAACCTCCCCTTCGTCTTCAATATTCGGCTCTTCTTTCTCGACTTTCGCAATGTTTATCAAATTGAACGTGTTGTTCGAGAAGCGTTTCGCCGTACTGCCATTCGTGAATTCGTCGCCAGGAGAGACAGGCGTTGCCGACACCGAACAATGGTCCTCAGAGTCTGCAACCTGTAAGAGCACGATAACTAGTCATAGACTCAACTCTAGCCCTAATACTTGCACATATCTTTTTATTGTCACATTCTACGTGGCCTGTCATCACATCTGCTATATGACTTTCAGCACTCAGGTTCGAATCGTTTCCTCGCATTCATCGTTCTAAAGGTTTTCGACATTTTACGGTTGTTTCGACTACTGCATGAGATTTCGCTCGCCTCCTCATGAACGTGATATATGCAGGTCGTCTCGATTATTCTAGCACTCTTGAATATAGCACTGAGCCAAGGCGTTCTCACATGGATTTCAAAGAAGATTATTAGGGAGGACCGCGAACCAGTGCCTTGTTACTGAGAGTCTGCATCACTAAACACTTCGCTGTCCCCACTTATCTGTACGTATTACACTTGTAATACATTAACATGGCTTTTTTTATCCATAACATTGATCCCATTCTAACATTCTTGAAGAACAAGCTGTATAAGCTTGATGATGTCTTCCTTCAAAAGGATGCATAACTTAAGTTTTTCCTTTCTGCGTATCCCTTGAAGTCTACTGTTTACGAACATTAGAGTCATGAGATATGAGAAAATCTTAAAGCGTGAAGTGGATGCGAAACCGTGACCACCCCTTCCGCAGGCTGACTGTGTTATCCACTGCACCATCGATGTTCACTCCGTAGTCGTGTTTCAGGATCCTCAAAGCTCGGAGCCGCTTTAGATTTCAATTTTTCTTGGTATCTCAGTACTCTGGTGGCTATATGTTCTCATTTATTTAAACATTGAACGACCAACTCCATTTTTTCTTGAATATTCAGAAAATCGAAGGTCATATATTCATATTTAACGACTCGCCCGGTCATCGTTTTTCAAGCTGGTCGAAGCGCCAGCATCGTCATTAGGGTCTGGTCTCGCGATAGCCTGATTGAGGTTGCTAACGAACGACACATCCGAATAACCATTCGAAGCCTGGATTCAAGAAATCACAATAAAAGAATTACTCGTCACTTAATGATAGAATTTACCAATAATTATCGAAAAAAAAATCAGCATTTCAAGGTAGAATCAAGGTACTTAGCTGAAAATAACTGGAAGTAAATTTGTGAAATTTCTGAAGATGTTCAATGAGATTCCAGTAGGGGTCAACGTCAACCTTCCAATGCTTTACTAGCTCACCATGAGTAAAATGTGCTACCCAGTAGGGTTAGTCAAGTTGCGAAAAATCCGACTGGATGTCCAGTTAAGTGCAAACATATGTTACTGTGGAGTGACGTCTGCTACTTGTTGTTAGTTTAACGCCCGGACTCTCACAAAAAGTGTAGTGTTCCTTGTTTTTTTTCGAAAAAGCTGAG
This sequence comes from Parelaphostrongylus tenuis, assembly GCA_019055375.1. NCBI lineage: Eukaryota > Metazoa > Nematoda > Chromadorea > Rhabditida > Metastrongylidae > Parelaphostrongylus > Parelaphostrongylus tenuis. The sequence continues at coordinate 15,449 of JAHQIW010006247.1, forward strand.
CCCAATAATTGGAAGCTTTGACTCGACATGACGAACGCGCGCTCCAATTAGTTAATAATGGGATCAATTAACGGATATATATATATATATACATATATATATACACATATATAGGTGATCAAGATAAGAGAGATCGCTACCATATGCCTAGTAAACGACTTGATGATAGTGTATAGCAGAGCGCAAAGGTCACTTAACAAGATGGTGTTTTCAAACACGAGATAATGCACTCTTACATACTCATCTATGTTGAAGAGCGAATGATGAGGAAGTAAATACGTTCAAAATAAAAAAAATGTAAAAATTGAGAGGTTCGCGGCAAGACTACGAAACGGAGAATCCATATAACCAGTTCCTTTCCTCAAAACAATTGATTTTTCGCACAAATTTATCGTTAAGAACAGCTTTGGATTACAAAACATCTGTCACACTAATAAGTAACCATATACACCCATTGATGTGGAGTCGAACCCGCATTTTACCCAAGCCGAGTACGCGTACTCTAGCCTCGCATCACCGACGCCTGTTTTGACACCACTCTTTCTACGCTAAGTCAACAAGTGACAAAAGAGGCGTCGGCAGTGCATTTGATTGAGCACACGCCTCCGGAAAGGGTGAAATGCGGGTTCAAGTCCCGACTAACGCAAATGTTTTGCACATCACTCAGCATCACTGAGTTTATCTGTAACATTGTTCCACCGTTAAAAAGCGGTCAAATGAAAAGAATTCTGTTTGAAACCTCAAATGATCAATTATGTGACAAAAGAATAACACAACGATAGCCCCGATCTAAGGAAAGACGTAATTAGTCTAAGCGAATTCTTAAATATAAACTATGAAACCGATCACAGTTCCCTTTATGGAGATTTAATAATACACTGATGTTAACGATCTTGTTATTGTAACAGTTTGCGCTCGTTTAAAATATTTTCGATTAGCAAAAGAATATTACGCGCCAACATTGCAATGGTGTAGCTTTATTGGCCGACATTATTGTTATAGGAAAGGGAGAACGATAAAGAGGTATAGAGAGACAGAGAGAGAAGAGAGACAAATAGGAAGAAGAGAGAATCAGGGAAAGAAACAGAAAACGGGTGCATTGAGCAACATTTGGTCAAAAAGTTGAAGGAAAGTCAGTCAACTTGAACATGAACTTTGCCAAGCTTGGAACACGCATGCCTCCATCATTGACGTTTGTTTGAACGCCACTTCAGAATTCCCAGCAACATTCGTTATAAGAGAAAACAACATTATGCAGTTTTCGATAGATGAAACGCAAAAATTGATGTGATTTTCAAATTCTGTGAGAAAAATATTGACAACGTCAAGACCTAATATCAAGCGCTCTTCTCCACGTGTGAGATTGCTTAGGAAGACATTAACGCGCAACTAACATGAGGTTGACATTTCAAGAAAATCGTTAGTACACTATGGTAATGGAGCAAAGATTATCAATTTTGCATTCCGTGAATTTCACCAGTTATCGAAAAATTATCGGCAAGTAACAAAGAAAAGAAAAGAACAGCATCAGTCGAACTGTTTTTGGTCTCACTACTATTGGGAAATCTGTCTGCGTCACAGACTTACTTTCACGAGGCTTTAAAGCTCCAATATTACTTGTTCGAATTTTGACAATTCTGCAAATAATAAGAAAATGCGCTGGAAATTGGAGCGGGAACAAGGCGCAAGACGGACTATCTATTAATTAGGGTATGTTTCAGTAGTACTAGCTTGAGGAAAAAGCTCCTTAACACTCGCGATAAACTCAAATTTTATGTCTGTTTCGCACAGCATCGGCTATTGTAAATTCATGGAAACACGTCAGGACTACTTCCATAAGAAACAGCTGGACCGAGTCCACGATGCGTTGAAAGAACAGTAGCCGACATTGATTCGTCGAAAGCGCGCGCTGTTTCAGCAAAACAATGCAAAATTACCATTTGAAGGAGTCGAGGTCTTGCCACATCAGGCCTACAGTCCAGATGCTGCGCCGTCCGATTATGTCTTTTCCCCTCGATGGAACATTTCCTGCGAGGACGCCGTTTTAAGACATTTGATCAAGAAGAAGAGGAATGCTAGGAATTTTTGACTCAAAGCCCGAGGAACAACAACTTTGAAATATGCCGGAGATTTGCATATCGTTGGCAGACGATCGTGGATATTAATGGTCTCCATTTTGAAGAATAATAATCATTGCTTTTATTGAATTTTGGTATGAATTTTGAATTTTCAGCGAGTGTTTAGGAACTTCTTCCTCAAACCAATAATTCCTTATTTATTCTGGATCCTCATAAAAGAATACCTAGCTGACAAACGTTCCACTAAACCAAACATTCCACTAGGCACTCATAAGGAACAGAAGTATAAAAGAGCAGATTTCCATAGGAATCACCATCCTTTAACGGGACATAAATCATCACTGTGAAATTTTCTAAACGCTTTGGATTAATACCACCAGTCCAACTATGAACTGCAAGGAAGAATGCCTCGCAATCACTTGTGATAGGAGTCACTAAATAAGACAGTCCTTTTGATGAAGAAAGTACATTACGAGTCCATGTGATCTCTGACCGGTGGTCTCCACTCAAACAAGTCAGTGAAAGACTTATAAAAGCGATGAGTTTATCGAAAGTTGATTTTGTGCTTGACGCGATTAGAATGTGGATTTGGTAATCTCTCTAAGCAAGTAATGGAGGCCTTTGGTTGATTGGATTGTGGGCGCACGTCAGCTGTTTGAATAAGTCGTGTTATAAAACCTTCGTGTCTGGCTTAAGAAGAAAATAAAGATTAGCTATAAGCTCTGAATAATCTCCTCAAAAGTTAAAATGGAAGTGATACGATCCACTGAATAACGTCATAATATAAATGTCAGAAGAATAACTTTACAAAAGCTGAAAACCTCGTTGTATTGAATGCAACATGTACCTAGGAAAATTTTGAAATGTTCAACGATCAAACGAAGTCATCTAACATCCGTATGAGCAACTGGGTCAGTCTGCTATTTAACAGAGTTTCGTCCTTATCTCTTCACAACAAACGCCTAGATTCTTTGAATGGTCAATCACGATTAGGAGGGTATCAAATCAATAAATTAATTAGTAGATGTCTTAAGAAACTACCTGGTGGATACGTTCAAAACTAAGTGTGAATAAGTACTGCATAGCAGATATGTGTTGCCTCGATAAGAAGAAACAACATAAAAACTCGTTAGCAGTTGCCAATGGGAGTTAAGGAATCAATGGAAAAAACCAACCGGCTTTACCTGACAAATATAAACTGTAAAAATCTCATGAACACTTTCGGCATCGGAAAGCCTATCGCTAGAAAAGTTCAAAGATAAAGAAAAAAAAGTCGAAGAACGACTGGTTTCCATCTTTGGAAGTTCAAATCAAACTGTCGAAAAATAGCTATATCATCAAACATTATCGCAAGCCAAGCAACAAAAACACATTGAATCATTATCTCTCCTCTCACTCTCCACACTCAAAAAGGCGACTGTAAGAAGCATGTTTCGAACAGCCACCAATGTGTGCACAGAAGACCATAAATCCTTAAACTTGACGTGGAAAATAGCCATTTCTGATGGCTGCGAAACGGTAGTTTTTCAAGATGGATTCAGAGGAGAAAATATGCCCCAAGACAATTGGTTTAGCGGAAATGTGATACCTTTTATCCTAAGTTCATTATCAACAAAATACCTGCAGCTCTGAAATGTTGCTTCACGTTTATCCTACACTTCATTTCCAACATAATAAGTATAGCTCTAAAATGTGACTTAAGAAGGTCAATATGGAGAAGTCGGCAGATTAGAGTACCATCGAACACCCTACAACGCTAGCTAGTTCGTACCGCTTATATGGCCGACTATGTGAACGTATATTTGCTCTAACGGTAGACGAGATGATTGTATAAGCTCGGGTAAAGTGTCCTGAACTCTTCTAAAGGATGTCGGAACGAACACGTCAGCAAAACGGGTATATACAGCGCTCATGTAAGAAAAAACATTGAGTTGGAACAGTTAAAGGCAAACAGAATACTCCACTAGGTAACAGAGGAAAAGCCACAATGAAGAAGATTTTGAAGTACAGGTTACTATGCTCGCACACGTATTCGAAAAATCAGCGCGTAAAAAACGCAAAACTCTAAAAAAAAAAACAGCATACGGATAAACTCGAAGAATCCAAAGCTAATCGCAAGGATAAGTGCCTTATCATCATACGTGATCTAGCCCCATATCTCAGCTGATTTCTTGGTCTGAGCCAAGTCATTGCTCGCCCGTGTAGGCCCTGGGTTACAGGTCTCCAGAACTACTGGAGCATTTATAAAGAACGAAACGTTGAACGTTCAAGAGCAGCTGCTCACTATCCGAATAAACGATTATGTATTAAGTTTCTTCTGCTCGAGTTATGAGAGCGGTTTGACTGAAAAGAGTTGCTTGTCAGTTTGACTCATCCAGGTTGATGAAGGTGAAACAGTCGAAACGTCAACTACTGTGAATGAGTAAATGCCGCTATGAAAACCTCGTGTTTTTCAGTAAAAAAAACAGTGAACTACAGCTCAAAAACGTTGGACTATGCCGTTACGTAAGTGTAAATAGGGAAAGACGTGAAACAGTTGCTGTACGACAACATCGAAATTGCAAAGAAATCTCATATAACGCGGCATTAGATTTGTGTTTCTTCTTTCACCGTAACAGCTACAGAAATTTGTCAGCGCTCACGAGCAAGTAGTAAATAGACAATGATTCTTTTTGAAAAAACTGAAGCAATACTGCTAGGTCCCGTCGAACTTCGGCTCCCCTATTAGGGCCCACATCTCTCTCAGCCATCTTTCGTATTAATGCAACCTGTAGGTGCTTACGAATGACATTCCGATAATGAAAAGCGGGACATATATGTCTATGATGTTGAGGGATGGAGGGAATTAAAGTATTATAAATGCCAACCTGCTGCGGATCCGCTTCGGGAGAGCCGATGTTTTATAGGACTATGTTGAGTAAGTAAGCACACGCTCACTTCCGCACCCAAATTAGGTTTTAAGTACACAACTGTTAGCTGAGCCTTCTTAATCGGTTTAAAAGATAACATTAGAGATTGCTCAGAGAAAGAGAGAGAGGAAGAAAAGAGAGGGAAGGAGGGAGAGAAAGAGAGAGGGAGAGAGAGAGAGAGAGAGAGAGACATAGGAGAGAGAAACATAACTCCCTACTTCAAATGAATTCAAAAGAAATGCCTTGATAACCCTACAACCGTTGAGAGATCGAGTTCGATTCTAATAACTGCTCCTGTAAGAGTATTACCAAGTGGCGACCGCGCATTGGTACGCAACGATCGACCGGTATCCCCTAGGATCACTAGCTATTTCGTTATATCATGCAGCAACCGTAAGGTACGCTCACGCTGTGGAAGTCAATTCATAGATCTCAAACAGCAGTTGGGATTCGCTGGCCGGTCATAACGATGATCGCCACTCAAGCGACAACGATCACTTATCATTTCCGTTATTACGATCGTAACATTGTTCCCGACTGAGATAGGTAGATAGGTGATCTTTTCTATAGGTCTACCATCAGAAAAAGTCGACGATAGGGCTTTGATGAAGTACCGAACAAACTCAAAATCGACTGCGTTCGACATCAAAACGAACTCGACTTGTCCGCAGAATAAGGCGAATCTATATAGTCTACAAATGAAGACGACATTAACGTTAGAGGCGTTAAAATACCTGACGCTTTAGGCTAATTGTTCTGACGTTTTGTAGAACTTGGATGGAAGTGTTCATGAATAAATCAAACGAATCAATGCGTATAGATGAAAAGATTAGTATCAGAGTATGTGCTGACCAAAGTATCAGAACAATAAGTACTAGTCGAGAGATTAGTATTATGTTCGTTATGCCATTCAACACGTACAAATCAGTATAAATACGAAAAATTCCATATATCAAATTGATAACAATCTATGATGTTCAAGATGTTCAATGATGTGAGAATGAGTGCCCTGATGTTTACATGAGAGGAGATCCCGATAATGCGTTCACAAATTGACTTCACAAGAAAGATGATCTTCAGTGGGTTAAATGGAGGGGTTATTAATGGTTAGCGGTGTCTCAATCCGTGGCACCAATTGTGCCTACACGAGAAGTAATGACGACATAAATTTTTTCGAATGAGAGTGATACAGAGATTATGACGAGTTTTTGTTTCAATCGTAATGACTCAGAAACAAACACTAACATTTACTTTGATAAGATCGCCTTCGTACAACAATCAGTTCTCACGGCATAGCCAGGCCCAGCCAGCCAGCCCTATAGAACCAGTGAAACCAATGAATACGGTGTGTGATTAGTCAACAACGCTGAACGTGTGGAATGCAAATCGCACAAATCGACGACAGACGATGATCGGAATCGGAATCGGAAATCAGTGGGCGAATCCGAGCCGAAACGAACGAATACGAAGCGAAGTGATGGAGAGGCGAAAGCACTTACGATCAGACCGAAGAAGTCGATCACCGACGATTCCTTGACCCGTACGATCGCATACTTGTACTTGACGTCCATGCCACGAGAGAGAGAGATCTGCAAAAAGAATAACATGAGTGAGGATAGTGAGATCGAAGCGCGCAACGAGATCACAGTTCGGATTATGATGAAAGCCAGAGGCATTTAAACACCCCAACGTCCATGGTAACGGCGATATAAGTAAAAGGAAGACGCAGACATGAGTCTGATGACAAGCCCCTCTCAGCTAACGCCACCACTAATTATAGTGTCATAGCGATTACACTCTAGGCGAGTCAGGTGTAGAGATCAGTGATGAGCGAGCGAGCCTAAAGAGGGAAGCAACAACTAACGAGATCAACTAGTAATGGAGACCTCAGGAATAGACACACACATCAATCATAGAATGTGATAGGGGGACGGTTGACCGTTGATCGGGGTCAGCGAGGAATTCATGGAATGATGGCGGCCTGGAAACGCTTGGAAGAATCTGGCACATCACATTGGGCGAGGTGGGGGGCGACGTCGGGCGACGGGCCCCGACATGGAGACCGTCCGGAACCGAACCGGACCAGACGAGACGGAAACGTCGACGACAACAACAACAAACAGTAAACAAATAGAGTAGTGCGAGAGCCGGTGCAATAGATCGATGAATCTAGTGTTTTGCTGGCCGGCCCCCGACTCTCTCTCAGCGGAATGCTCGATGTCTCACTCGTCTCGCCACACAAACGTCGCTCTCTCTTCCACACTCGCTTTGCCGTAATGTAAACCCCCTAACTGCGCTAAGCACGACTAGGCCCAATCGATTAGTGGGGCCAGTCGGGCCTGTCCTCTTGGCACTAAGCCATCCGCTAAGTCCGCTTGCCTCATCGACGAACGACCTCTCAGTCCATAGAGGCAAGTGCCCCACCAGCCCCTTACCCTAAGCCGGACTCTAATCCCCTAGCACGACCTGCATTTACGACGACCACCACCACCATCGATCCTTTCCCTAGTACTTGGCCACCACTATCTTAACGATCTTCCGATGGCGAGAAGGCCATAAATAGTGAATCGTCGACGGCAACTTTCAGCATGAAGCTCTGATCTGTTCGAAACGAGCAGGAAGCAGATAATTCATGCCTTTCTTTCGCGATGACGCGTGGGAACCTTTGACTCAGTCAAACTCTATAAATGATTAGAGTGGAAAGTTAACCCTGATTAACTGAATCACTGCTCATAGAAGTATGATTTCAAAGAAAGGTTGCCATTTTCAGGCAACATAGGTGGTAATATTAAGATTTTAGAGGAATGATGTTTGCGATGAAAAGAGTGGTGCTGGCTAGGATTCCTAGAAATCCAGACTTTGTAGAGAGCTAGGGACGAACTTCGACCTCATACTTCACTGTCTCTTTTCTAAAAATGTCACAAACTCAGGAAAAAATCTCTGATTGGAGAGTCTTGTTTACTTTTCGAGTGGTCACTTCAATGATCAAGAGTCGATGTTTTGGAATCTATGTAATTCGGCAATACTGTTTGACAAACTGGTAATTTTTTGCAGCCGAGATGAACTATAGCTGACGAAGAAAAATTTTACGTGACTGCGAGTATTCGCATTACGCGAGGGGATCGAGATCCATGTGACAGATGACCGAGAGATAACTTTTTGCATACAAATCCCAGAAGAAAAGAAAACCCTCCTTCCACGATCTACACTGAATTTTCAAACTCGTGCCTTTCATGGGAGTCGGAATTATTTCACACGAAACGGACAGAAATCATATTGAAGGACGAAGATTATCAGCAACAAGTGTCTTGAAAAACGAAGTCGTAGCAACGATGGAATCTTTTCAAGGTTTCGATTTTTCAGCATGGATTTTTCCAGAACTTCAAGAAATCTTACACTACATCATCAGCTCACTAATGACTTCAGGAATGTCAACGGCGACGATTTCATGTAATATCACACCGGTGTACTCGGCGCAATCCGCACAAATGTTGTAGTACTGATGGGTCGAAGCGATGAGGAACGGGGGATGGGGATCACAGCTAATAGCTAATTCCTTCTATAGTTTGCAAACCAAAGAAATATTGGTTACATCTTTTCGTAGAATCACTGCTGAGCTGCTTCCAGAGATAAAAATGAGTGCGAGATAACTTTCGCCTGATAATTCGCTAGGTTTATTCCAAGGTCCCGAATAATTTTCGGACAAAATAATCCTGTTCTCAGGAACGCATTCTCCTCCGAATGCAAAATTTTGATAGTTTGCTCTTAGCATGAATATTCGGATTGAGTCGGGATGTCGCAGTCGTTCTAATCCTTACATCAAGGGCGGAGAAATGCTTACTTTTAGTTAGTGGAGAGTAACAATCTATTAGAGTGAAGATGAATTGATCGGCACATAAACGAGGATGAGGTTGATAGGCAAATAGATAAAGTCGACGCTGAAGAGAATAGGGGTCTCTCATTTCATCTCATACACATACACACATACACACACACGCATCATCGATCATTAACACCTGTTTCTAGGAAAAATGCTATATATAGTGATAAGGATTATCGTCCTGATTTTCTGCTGCAGTAATATTCATTTGCTAGCATTCGGTCGTTTGGGATTGGTGTGTTGACTATTCGTTGGAGATGTTTAAAGTGAGATTCTGGACCATTCTCGTTTCAAAGTGACGACAAAGTCTATAGTGTATAGTCTATGAAAGCTTGAGTATCTTAGCCGTTCATGTATAAATCTGTCATCCATCCCATATAAATATTCGTGCGAAGAAATTCAAAACATCATCTAAACACCTGTACTCCTTGATAGACAGAACTTCTTTTTGAGACCAGCGATTGAAATTTCAGATGATACTGGTTCTGATGGCGTGATATACTCTAAATTTTAGTCGGATCATTGAGCCAAGGACTATTTCAGTTTCAAGAAAAAAAATCAGCAAAAGAAGTCCTCCGACTCGATGAGTATGTCTCTTCGATCAGCTAGATCTCAGCGATCTGAGTATTTCCTCAATAGAGATCGTGTGAAGAGTAAATCTAAGTAAGACCACATGTTGTTATCAATTATCCACACTACTTACAATATGTCTATCTCATAGGGACGACAGAGCAAAATCGAAGTGCGAAAAGGTTGTATCAAGAAAATCATCACGTGACATGGTTGGATCTATGCCTGATACTTCCAAAGAGAAACAACAGGTAGAAAACAATTCCCATTTCGAATTCTCGATTGTCTGATTTGTCGTAACTTTCTAGATCAACCGCTTTGTCAAGAGGACAATGGAAAAAGGGGTGCGAGGCTTGAGAAAGGAATTCTTATCCATGAAAAGGTCCGTGATAGAGACTTGCGCATTCTTTTGGCCTACTTATGATTATGATGTTATCTGTTCTTTATGAATGATGAGGATAGAAGAAGAATGAATTTGCTCGAATGGTCAACATACGCCGCTAAGATGTGCCTAAGATTGATAAAAACAGTGTTTAAATTAAGCCTAAGACATCGTACCACCTTAACCTTAAGCGTGGGTTGGAAATCATAAAGTGTCCGCTGTCAGTGTCTATATCACAAACAAAAAAATGGCATCCAGAACCGGTAGTAGATCAGAAATAATTTGATGTTGTCCCGTTGTGAACAAATACATTGATTTGTTGCACCATTTATCCTCACACCCTATAGCTTATGCTTTTGCTGGGTCTGCCATAAATACTTGGGATGTTACAAATAGTATTATTATTTGAACTTGTGCTATGGCTGAAAATAAAATAGCATGTAGTGATTGTACAGGCTATAGGACGTCGTAATGGAATTTGTTTGCTCGAGTTTTCAACACGTGTGGTAAATGCTATTCCATGGCTTGCCCACACCATTTTTCTAAATAATCACACTCAATTAGTGATTTAATCTCCTAAAAAACATTGGTAATGGTAGCTGTCGGATTGGCTATTAGCTGTTGACTGGTGATGAGGAACTCCGGGTAGTGGCATCTATTTTGCTTTGCTGATTTACTGGAAGTAAGTGCAAACTTATAGATCTCAAATCAAAAATTCCCTCTGTTTTTTGGTGTCTATGGAGTACTTAGACCGAGTGAAGTGTTAAAAGAGAGCAGCAGCTTTAATGCGATCTATTCCACCCTATGATATGGCTGCAAGCAACTCGCATTACAATGATAAGAATATATTACAGATCTAACAACTTGCAAACTGATGAAGAAATTTGTTGAAAAGGAATCAACGAGGAAAGAACAGATATAGGGTCTGGTGCACAAAATCTTATTTTTAAACGAATCAATTAAATCTGAAGTGAAACATGATACATAGGTATAGCCTAGAGAAGAAATTGTATGGAGAGTATTCTCGGTAAGATCCAATAAACTCCACAAAAATATGCTGGAGTCAAAACCGAAAATTCCATCCTTGTCTAAGCGCTAATATGGTTTTTAACTTTCTGAGGCCACCGTCAAATGAACATCAACTTCCATGTTTCTGAATAAGCCTAGAGAAGTATTTATTACTCAGAAATATAAGGGCAATATAATTTTGATTGAGCATACATTTTATTATTACAACCATTACTTATACTCCCACGGCATCTTACGAAGGAGATCCCAGAGCACTGGGATCTCTTTTTTCCTCAGTATCGTCATCTTGCGCATGATGAGCGACCTCCAGGGCCTTTGTAAATACTGTCCGTTTTACTTGCTAAAAGTGCTTCGCAGTTGTTCGCAGAATTATACTATTGCGTATTCAGAGTACAGTGGATGGGGTTCAGCCAGTCGAGTAAATAGGGTTCCGATAGGAATTTTATTTCACAGACCACATTGAAACTATATCCAGGGCCATAGCCAATTTGCCACAAGTACACACACGCCCCTTGCCTTTGGTTTTGTCGAATAAAAAAAAACTACAGATAAATTGGAAACGAGAAAATTCTACTGTCTCTCAATTGCCAAGGAGTTATTCATCGTGTGAAAGAAGTTTAGATTCTGTTATCGTTATTGAACATCAAACATGCAGATCTGCATCAATTCCCTAATCATTTCATTGATGAAAAGGCTCAACATTTGGAGGCAACTATTTTTAAAAGTGTTTACCAAGCTGATAACGCAGTCATTAACTCACCTTAGATGATAGGGCAGTCCATCAATAGACCAAACGGCGAGAAAGTGAGCTGTTTGAATGGAGGAGCAACAATGATTCCTTGATTATACTGATTAAATCGTACGTGTAGGTTGGAAGCTCAATGAACAGAGAGAATTTTGTGAAAGAAGATTACGCATATAAAGAAACCGTCATGGACAGCTCTTGTCAGGGCCACTCAAAAGAAGATCAGTGATCAGCTTTGACACACAGAAGCCAGCGCTCTTCTCTTGATTCAAGGTCTTCGCACACTCTAATCTTAAAGAGTCTGGAATAATACTTTATAATGTACGAAATTGTGCTCAACACTCACGGAACGTTTTACGATATCTTCCAAAAGTTACCACGACAAACACAAAGCCTAGCCGGAGCACACGATCAGATTTCCAAAAATATATTAGAGTTGAAATTTAGGAGGGTAGTAGTCAAAGAAGAGAAAAAGCAGTTCGTTTCTCGTCATTTCCATTGTCCACAAGCCCATATCCGAGGTCGCCATTACTCGCCGTTCCAAATACTTCTGGAAACTTCTAATGCTGTCATACTTTTCCGCAAAATTTTCTGCTCTCTAATCACTAATTCGTGAAATTGAATTTTATGAAATTTTTTTGCGTGAAATTCATGTATTCGTAATATGTTGCGGTGT
>JAHQIW010006249.1:0-85114 GCA_019055375.1 Parelaphostrongylus tenuis
AGAAATGCGAAAAAAAGGATATCGTTGTTACGCTATGGATCTATCATCAAGAAATAGTGAAGTGATAGACAAGTGAGCTTTTTCTTTCTATAATTCTTACGTTGTAGAAGAGTTTTCAAAACCAACTGACCAAATAGAGCACTAAAAGAACTGCTTTGAAGCGCCGTGGTGGAGAACCAAGCCAGCAACTTTCTCCCCTTTGATTGGCATTGCTAACCACTTAGCAGTAGAGTTGCTCACCGCGCGCGGCAGGCGGGTGTCTTGCCTGAAGTGTAACTATGTAATTGAGACAAGGTGCTTCTTTTCTCATCGGGAAGAGTTTTTTGAAGAGGTCTTTCTTGCTAGAGGAAAGCCTTCGATTATACATTCAGTTTGTTCTTCTGAAGAAGTATCCTTACCGCGCAGCAGCAGCAAAATTAAAAAAATGCGTTTCACACGCGACGCTCGTTATCGACAGTATTTTCCGCTGAACAGAGCTTCTCCTTCAGACTCGCAGTAATCACTCCATGATGTAACTCTAGGCGATTCCAACACTATGTTTGCTTTCTAAAAAACGTTTGTTGCACTGAATCAGTGACAAATGAGATTAAGTTCACGAAATACGCCGCGTACTGCTTTTTGGATAGAGTGCGTGAGTTACTGTGTATGATCATGCAGAGAGTCTTACATGTGGCGCACGATTTTTGTTATTAAATTTAGAGATTTTTTTAGTTTGAGAGAGCCTAAGATTAAATATCTGGCTGATACTCTAAGACATGCTTTCCACGTTTATATGCTTTTCGTGCATACTCTTGGGCTGCTTAGTTTAAACAAATCAGCGAGTTTATTTGGCATTTCGAATGAAATTGAACAGCTCAAGCCTATGGAACGGTATAAAAAAAGTTTACATTTATATTTAGCACAGAAACCTGGAAATCTTTACGAAAGGGTGGAAAAATCTTTCAAGAAATAACTGAAATTCTGGCGATAGCGCGCAATCCGTGTGAAAGTTCAATTATTATCCTTTCTACGGTGTTCGGTGTACTTTTGAATTTTCAATCTTCCGAGGTACAAGCTTTCAATTGATTAGTGATAATCCAGTAGAAATTCTTTGTTCAGTGAAATTCCCCTTCAAGAAGCCTTTCCCTATAACAGAAAAGTACATGGAAAGGTTATCGCTGAGTTGCCGCTCACTGTAAATATTATATTCATATTTTATAATTGCTAAACTAGTGAATGATTTAATTTTTATGAATGCCCAAAGTGGAAAGTCTTAATTTTCTGTTGGGAGATGTTTAATTCCATACATAAACCACTTCAGAAACGTTCAATATTAATTCATTACAGAAGTCTTCAATGTCCTCCAGTAGACACTGCATGCGGCTTTTTCCCACCTTGCGAAATTTCACTTATATATATCACGAATGCTCAAGCTCGCTTTTCTTATCAGACCATTTCTTCTTCCAAATTTTGGAGAGACACTTGCACTCGACGGGTTCTGCCAAGACATAAGTTCACTCTTCACTAGGACTTTGTATGGAACTATCGAATTACTTGGTTGAACTGATTTTTTGGAAAACCTTTTTGTTGCCGTTTAAGAGCTGTGATCGCCCATTGTCAATGGTTTGCAATAAATTACTAACGCACAAAATCAAGAATAAGAATACGCTCGACGGATTTAGCGTAGTTTTTTGTCAGCGTTGAGGACAAGGACTTTTCTGGTTTTCCTTAGAAGTTTTGAAAACAATTCATTAGCAAAAACTTCGTAAATATCAAACTGGGGTTTCTTTTATGAAGCCTTTCCCGAGTGCTGCGGCACTGAAAACGAACTTGGGTATCACACTTGGAGTGACCAGAGTGTTTTTTTTTGTACTGTCGGGATTTGTAGATAGCTTTTCACAATATTCAAGTGCGCATTGGATAGCATGAAGCTTTACGAATTCAAGACTAAACCCTACTCTCGAAAGGTCTTTATAGCGCCCTGTGAGAGCGAAAAGAAGTTCACATTTCAGACTCGGATTAATCGCTATTCGCGGCGACTTGATCGATCGCGCAGCGGTATTCACATGTGGAACACGATTTTTGCTACTTAATCCGCGAAATTTTCATCGCTTCAAAAAATTCTTGATAAAACGTATGATTCCGAAATCCAAGATTCCTCTGCAGATTCATGTGCTTTTGTGCTTAGGCTTAGGCTGCTTAGGCCTATTGCTCAGTAACGAGTTTATTTTGCAATCTAAAATAAAAGTAGAAAGCTTAAGTCGCAAAATGACATAACGAAGTTTTTCTTACAATTTTAATACAAATATAAGTGTTTACGAAACGGAGAAAAAGTTTGGATAGACAACGAGATTACGCATAACAACGCACTCCGCCTGTGAAACTCATTATTTACTTTCAATACTAGAACGCAAAGGAAAAGATTTTTCTAGAAATCACAGGTAAGCGGGCGTTGAAAAAAATCCTGAGGAAAGCTTCATGGTAAGTCCATAATCGTCATTTCTTCGGTGAGGCACTAATAGTACAAATTGTTATAATAGCAAAAATTACTTGTACGCTGCAAGTAGAGTAATTTTTAATCAAGCAATAAAGCTGTGTTTTATTAAGAAAGTGAATTCTTTATATGAAAGCGGAAAATGCGCTGGAAAAAAGTCAATCCGGGAAAGTGAGAACCAACTAGCAGAATGACTATAAATCTGGCGAGATTCAGGAAATTGAAGGACTTCAATTTCGAACAAAAGCGAAGAAGCGGTAAGCATCATAAGAGTGGTAAAGAACCACGAAGTGAAGAGGAATCTACGACAAAAAGATCAGCCGATGGCAGCTCAAGGAGAGAGCGCGATGAAAGCGCTAAAAAAGGCAAGGAGGACGCCAGGCTTAAAAAATTTGAAGATGGAGAATCGAGCGACTTCGAAATTGATGCTCATAAAGCTGACAAACCTCGTTGCCAACAACGTGCAACTCACTCGTCGTCAAAGAGTAGAAGGTGATTATTTCTATGTAGCAAGAATTTGTATCCTATAGTCGTATATTTTTGTACACTTGTAAGCCTTACACGACCTTTAGCTAAGCTTGACAAAACTAGACTATATATAAAACTATATATAACTATATATAAAACTAGCTTGATATTACTATCGATCAAAAAAACACCATGGTTTTTGGAAATGACTCTAATCTTGAAATCGGCTTTTCACTTTAGCACAATTTCACACTTCATTATAGAAGTTCAAGATCCGTACGTGTTATGCGCAAGAGGCATGCCATTCTAGTATTACGAATTAAATCATAAGCGAAGGGAACCGAACGATAGCATTTTTGTTCCCCTGAAGCCTTCTCGAGCATTTGATTATAACAATTTTTAGTTTATTATTCTATTGCGTACCCGATATCGGTTGTATACTATGTGGATTCTAGCAGTTCTTGCGTTCGATCGGTTTCCTCACATCCATCATATACCAAAGCTTTCGACGTTGATCGCTTATGTGTTGTGGCTGCCGCAAGAGGCTTTTTCTGCCACTGTAACGATTTTTTTCTTCGAATTCTGGTAGAATCGACTTTCCATAAGATTCTGAGAACGCCGCGATTAGGCGTTTTCGTGGACTAGAGGAAACGCGCTTTCCCGAATGAAGTCTGGTAACAAGTTTAAACCTCCACGTGATGAAAAGTTCGGTGGATCTTGCATGGGTTGGTACCAGCGCTGGATTAGTTGGACAGCTCGCTTTATGAACAGATTCACTGCCACTGCCCTATTTGCTCCATACGATCAACGATTGCAATGGATATATCTACCGTGGCAAATCCTGTGACCCGTCCCGTCCTGCCCCATCACAATCATTAGCCAGACAGTTATCTTGAAATCATTTTGACCTCTAAATGATTAAGAAAGATCTTGGCAATTCATTTGATTGATTTGTTGTTCATTGAATTGTTTTCTTGGTTTTAGATCATGCCTGAGTGTAAATGTCAAATCTCTTCAAGTCCAGGTTCATATTATGCCTTCAAAATGTATGGAAATATTCCTTTTAGCGCTTTCTAGGCGAAGCATAACTTCTCCGGAAAGCTGGGTGGTCCGACCACCTTTCATCTTTATAAGAAGAAAAGTGTAAAATCATAAAGACATAGAGATGCTGCTGCCTTCACCACTAGGTGGTTGTTTCAAAGAATGAAGTTAATATGACCTCAGGGTTATTTGACAAAATATTATTTTCATACTACCCTCATTAGATTAGCATATCAGCATTCTGTCGGCGATTTTTCGACGGCACGATAACCTGAACATGTCGCGTGAGATCATTTACAATTTTGACGCATAGGACGGAGAATTTCATCAAATGGTCTGGTACCAAACTCGGATACATTTTTTTACGATATCCACTCATTTATGTGCTATTCATGACTACTTCAGGGACACTCCGTTAGACAGCCCAAAAGCCAGGCGTGGAAAGCGTCAAGAGTGAGTTGTAGCTCGTCTCAGCTCGAACGTCTCTTTGAATTCGAGCTTTCACTTATTTGTACATTTTTTTTGCTTATTTATATGACATTAGTGTCTTTATTCGAAGCATCAGCCCTTCCTTCATTCAGTTTCATGTTTCGCACCAATTAACCTTAGTGTCTTCGATTTGTATCTGTGTTCGGGTGTCATTTGAGTATTTTTCTCTTTCACGGATAGAGTTGAGTGCTAGTGAAGACTATTATTGGTGGAAGTCTGAAATAACATTGATAAAACAGTTACAGGTCTCCATCACAGGTAGTCTTTGGTTTTCGTGGACTGATGGAAGCTTCTCCCAGACACGTTTAGTGACAGTTTGAGTTTTCGATGAGTGTGACGGCTTTGTCAACCCGGAAAAGGACTGACCTAGTGATCATGTGTCCATTTACGTCATCTCTCACCACTGCGCTTTCCGCACTTTTAATCGAATAACCTAATTGAATTAGCAACATTTGTTTCGTACTAAGTCATTTACTTGATGAACTGAACAAGTGCGATTATCGATTGCTTATGCGACGTAGAAGTTATTCTACTCATATCCGAGATTATACACAAGTCCGAAAATTCAATCATTTACCACAAAAAGAACTGTGATGGTTATGTTGGTTCGAAGAGTGGGTATGGTCTGCCTGTTCAGCTTCTTGGACAATTCTAGCAAGTAAACATTACGATAAGTTTGAAAGTAATGCCAGCATATCAACGCTTCTTCGTCCTCGCATCTCATATCAACAAAAGTTTGCTATCCCAAGAAAGTATGAAACTTTAGCGCATCGAGTTCTACTAGTAACAAAAGAACTTATCGCGAATGCGGACTCGGTCCCTACTGAACTAACGCTTTAATGGAACTTTGAAAAGACGCAGTCCAGGTAGATTAGACATAGCTTTCGTACTCTGTCACTAGCTCCTTCGAAACTGTTTGCATTATAGAAGCAGCAGCAGCGGTCGATAAACCCACATTCATACATGTCGTCTTAATTTGACTATATTTTTAGCACTTTATTTGATCCATCATCACAGTGTTTTTTTTTTTCACCGTGCGGACCCCAGTACTTCTAGCATTCAGTTCGTTTGTCATCTTCTTTTTGAACGGCGTAGAATACTGATTGAGAGAGTCTCCTTGTAATCTCGAGGGTAATCTGGCTGTGGCGCTCCATAGGAGCGGTGTTGTTGACTGCCAGAGAGAGTTGGGGTGGAGCTCGGCTCCACGCGCACCGTAACGAGCATCACAGCCACTCGGCCACGTCGCTCCTACTCTATTGTATCCCATCGTTGTCGTGAAAGAAGTACTATTCAATACTGTCGCATGTTCCGGAGGTCATTCTGTGATGTTTAAGCTCTAGGACTAGTAAGACACGATGATACGTGCATGCTGCAACAGTCGCTCGATAACGGTAGTAGCTATCAAGGTGTAGTTGCTGAGCAGGATGATAATCACTCGATTTCCATATATGCTTTTATCTCTATTCGCCCCTACACACTTTTTCATATGCACTGGAATGAATTAAATAAAACGTTCTATACATCATAGCTAAGTCGATGTTTAATGGAACATTTGCCAAAAGAAAAGCACTGATTTTTGCCACTCAAAGCTATATTTCTATAAAGCAGCTAAAGACTCGATAGCGAAGTGTATATTTCTATGCGATATAGAACGGCGACAAAAGAATTCGAAAACTCGTATATCGCTTTTTATTCAACAATTAATTTTGGGCAAAAATGAGAAATCACTTATTGCTGATCGATAGGAACAAATTGCTGTCAGAGTTTTCGTCCTCCGGAAATGGAAGTCTGGTCAGAGATCTCGATATTAGTGGAGACAGAAAGACTAGAAGAAGAAGGGAGCGACGAGAGAGAAGAAGAAGAGAAAATAAAGAGAATAAGAACGGCCAAAGAATAAGGAGTGGAATGCTAGAGGTTGTTTTCTTTATAAGCACTCTTAAAGAGAAAAAGAAAGATAGAGGGAAAAAGAGAGCGAGATCCGTCGCGTTCAAATTTAATCACTTCAAAACATGCCAAGTGATGACGACCAGAAAATCAGATCAGGGGTGGAATAAGAGTTCTCC
The DNA here is from genome assembly GCA_019055375.1 of Parelaphostrongylus tenuis. Classification (NCBI taxonomy): domain Eukaryota; kingdom Metazoa; phylum Nematoda; class Chromadorea; order Rhabditida; family Metastrongylidae; genus Parelaphostrongylus; species Parelaphostrongylus tenuis. The sequence goes on from JAHQIW010006249.1 coordinate 6,535, forward strand.
TTGCCTAGTTCACTCTCTCCGCAACCTTCTCAATAACTCAATGGTTTAGCGAGGTTAGTCTTTCAAAATGGATACTGAATATGTGTACCTTCAATGTTTTATACCAAGAAACAAGGTTTTCTATCCAAAATTTTGCAAAAAATTCGACAATGTGGCGGAATTTTGATATAGGAGTGTATACATCGGAGTGTGCAACTTTGCAAAAGCCGAGGAACAAGTGAAAAAGCAAGCAGATTTTCGTATTTATCATCAGGTTAGTTTGAAAACATAAATCAATTTTATGATATGTCATCGCTTTTGAACTGCCTCTAATTGGTTACAGTTGGTTCATCGTCCTCTTCTTGATGACTTGGAGCAGGAGCTTCCTTTAATTATCGTCTACAAGACAAGCAACGGTTCATTCAGGTGCGGTAGTTAACATGTAGCACGTACGAGAGTCGTCCATGATGCTACTGTTCTAGACACTATCCCATACGTCGGCGAAAAGTTGGCTCATCTTTCTACTATTATGTGGACTACGGTGATCCAAAAGTTCAAGCACACCCCTCATTGGATCATCTCGTCAGATATTACAAGGTGTGAAAAACAACACCAGCATAAAGAAAGTAAAAAGGAGGGAGAGAGAAAGAAAAAAAGGGAAAGAAGGAGAAAGAAAAAAAGAAAAAAGAAAAAAAGAAAAAAGAAAAAGGAGAAAGAAGAAAAAAGGAAGAGAAAGAAAAAGAAAAAAAAACAGAAAAAAAGAAGAAAAAAAAGAAAAGAAAAAAAGAAAAGAAAAAAGAAAGAGAAAAAAGAAAAAAAAAAGAAAAAAGAAAGGGAAAAGAAGAAAAAAAGAAAGAAAAAAAAAAAAAGAAAATAAAATAAAGAAAGGAAAAAATAAAGGGAAAGGGAGAGGAGGAAAAAAAGAAAGGGAAAAGGGAAAGAGAAAAAAGGAACAAAAAGGGAAAAAGGCAAAGGGGACCCCCTCGATTACGGACGAAAGGCAACAGCAGAGGATAAAAAAAGGCAAAGCGCTGATACAGGAAGGATCGGGCAAATGAGGCGACAGCCTGCGTGAAGTCAGAATCAGATGAATAAGATAAGGGTATAGCAAGGGCTAAGAACTTAGACCGCAAGGTGTATACATCCCCCCTGATACTCTCTCGCCGTGCCCCACCCCCTCCCAGCCGCGGACGTAGGAGGAAAAACCCAAAGGACAACTCGACGAACATCAAGCCCGGGAAGTAAACAGACCACGACATGCGTGGCTCAAATAATAATTATCAGGCATATTGAAATTTGAGCAGTAGTCTTGAGAAAACACACGAAATGAAAGTTATGATTATTGAATATACCAGCCAAGAGTAATCGAGTGTACAACACTCTATGTTCGGTGAGATTTTCACTGGACATAGAGTGTAAAACGTTCGTCGTCGCTAACTCTTAGTGTGGGGACTGGAGCACCCACAGAGATTAGCAAAAGACGAGAAAAGGTATCTGCCCGACTGACGAGATCGCAAGATCTAAACACGTGTATCGGGCTCTGTAAGTCAGCCCTGTTTGACAGACCACTGACATGCGTGGCTCAAATAATGATTATCAGGCACATTGAAACTGCATCATTTCGGTATATACAATTGCGCATTTTCTTGTGATATTTTGGCATACAACTTGACTAATTTGCTTGAAGATGGAGCTGTCCTGGGAGCCAATTCACTTGCTACTTTTACACTGATGACGCGTACGAAAAAGCTAATGAAGCGGTGCGCAGGACTGATGGACCCTCCTATGGACGGCCCGAACGCGACTAACTCTCCATACTGCTCTCTCAGGCGATGAACTTCGCGAACCATTGCCCAGCCATCCTTTCTGCAATTGTATCACCACCCCAGACTCCATTTATCATACGCGCCGCTTCACTAGCATTTTCCCCTCGCGCTAATCGAGCATGAACAGCAGGCGATTTTGTTCCCGAGACAGATCCATCTTTAAGCAAGTATGGGCAAATCGTATGTCAAGATATTCGCAAAAAAAAGGCGTAATTGACTATGCCAAAATCATGCGCGTTTTAATCATTCCTGATTGATAAATTTGGCTTTATTGCCCTGGTGCCAAAACCTATGGAACGACCTGATTATGACGACCTACGTTTTTCGTTTCGAGTCATTTTTCTGGGTATACTCTGTTGCTTTCATCATCTGATTGCTTGTCCTCTTCAGGCTCCTCGTCGGCATTGACAGTTTTTTCACTAAAATGTACGAGTGTATATACCAGCATACAATCAGCGAAAAACAGATCTGAAGCTTGTAAAAACTTTCACTTAAATTGAATTCCAAAGCTAAACAAAGAAACTAACATTTCCTCATCATTGATTTCATCGACTTCAGTCTGCTGTTCTGTAAGTTTTGTTTTGTTCGGATCAATCGACGGTGATTTTCTAGCTGTGGCCTCCGCATTCCTCTCAGTTTCTTCTGTCCCTTCAGAGGGCTCTACAGAATCTTGCTCATTAGCACTACCAGTAACCGTGCCCTCTTCGGCTGCTTCCATATTCTGAGTAGAAAGTAGTTTGATCGAAAGAAAAACGTGGTGATATTTGATACGCCTTACCTGTTCCATGGACTCTGACTGCTGCCGTGAAGTGTTTCGATGAGATCTCCTCGGTGAAGCAACTATGTCCACATCATCCGTATGAGAATCGTCACTACTTGTCTGCTCCTTTCGAATACGCTCTGTAATTCGGTCTAGTAAATCATTGTAGTACTCCTCAATTATGTATCACGATAGGACTACGTCTGAATCAGCAACTATGGATTCCTCGTAATGTCAAACGCTCCACAGACAGACCACCGACGCGATGGTTCGATTACTTCACGAACAGCATAGAAGAAAAATATGATATGTATCGAATTCTTAGAACGAGAAGAACTCATTAGACTACTCTTATACGCGATAGGGAAAGATGGAAGCATTACTGGTGTCCGCTCGAGTCAGTCGACGATCAACGGGACGGCAGGTGATGCAGGTGAACCAACTTATGGGAAAATTTTGAAATAACAATCATACTCTCGTGAAAAATCCCGCCTCTTTTCCTACAAAGTAAGCAGAGTACTGCATTTGTTGATGAAGCGGCGTACAGAAAGAGGGGTCATAAATGATGCCTTAGTTCTTTCCACTCCACCTCTCTTTTGCAGTCAATCAACTGAACGCCTTAACTCGGCTAGCCCGAAATTGTAAAGTGATTCGTGTCGACTAACATCCTATGTCACTGTTAAGAAGACGAGGTCCTCAATCAACACCCGAAGCAGCGCATGAAATATCCGAACACCTTTGGGGACGGCGAATGCGAGGGAAACGAATCGAGAGGAGACAAGATGCAAACATTTCCCTTGCGTAACACATTCAAGGAGATGGAAGGCGCAGTTTTCAGTGATCGGTGTATCAAAAGTGAGGTGAACAAGGCACTGGTACGATCCCTCTCCCACCACTCTCTTGGGATCAATCATCTGAATGCCTAAGAAAGTCTCAACTTGGCTGCCTCAAAGACTATAAGAATCGCTTAGATAGCATTCTAGAACGTTCAAAAAGACGATGAAAATCTTCCAAGCAGCAGCCAAAGGAACACGTGGAAGTCTGGAATACCGTATGGCCGACAAATACGAGGAAACAAGTCGAATGCTAGAAGTACCGGGAACTCCATGGTAACATGACAGGGTCGTGTAAAGAATAAATTAGTAGGAAAGTCTGCTACCTGCGTCACGCTTCTGTATTTCCAACATTTCGGCTTGGCGTGCTAGATAGGCGGCAACAAGTTGAGGCCCAGAAGTACTCTGAAGGATAGCGTTCAGAAGTATTTTAACAACTTAACTCTTTCGGGACCATGGATCCACCTCCTCTGTATCTCTAACCCGCAGGGTGGCAACGCTGGACGGCCTGCTTTACCTCCTCTGCATCTCTAACTCCCAGCGTGGGAACGCACCAAATGTATTATAGTATTACTTCAATTTATTATTGTTATTTTCCTATGTTATGCTATAAGTTAACGTATTATATTGGTGTAAGTAGGAAAATAACAACATCAAAACAATTGAAATAATACAACAATACATTCAACGCGTTTCCTCACTGAGGGTTTCCGATGAGAAAAGGCGGGCCCACGGTCCCGAAAGGATTAAAACAGAATTAGGTGCACTATGAAAAAAAGTGCAGATAATATATGATCTGAGAAAATTTAAAATAATTAAAAAAACGACTTCCTACCACTTCTGCTGACGACTTCTCTTTGACAGCTGTCTCACCACCACTGTTCTGAAGCTCGTTCTCGCATATGTGCTGCAGATTAAAATGATTAGACTAAGTCAAAATGAAGATGAGACCTGCAGTTTCAGACACTTCTTTTCATTTTATGCTTTTCGGCATTGTTGTGATGTTCCAAATACTCATAAGAGAATTTAGTGATAGGCAAAAATTTAACCTCACACAGAGGTCGAACTTGTGTTTCACCCATATGAAAGACCATGCTACCATTACACCACCGAGGCAAATACTTGCTATGGTTGCACCATTAGACCAGTTAGTTTAAGAAAGAGAAAGGAATTCGAAATTATAGTGTTTTCATTGCTTTTTTCGCAGTGTTATTATGTTATTTATATGACTAAGAGATTGAGTTGTGAACAAAAAGCACGGCCTCAGGCGGGAATCGAACCCACGTTTCATCCTATCAGGGGACGCCTGCTCTCCCACTACACCACTGAGGCACATTTGCCCGACCACTCATTCTTCTACATCTCAATGTTAGCTATCAGCCACCAACCTTTGACAGGTTTGGTCGGGTATGCGATTATGTTCTTGTTCACCACTCAATCTCTTAGTCATATAAGAAAGGAATTCATAAAAATCTCTCGATGTTGATCAATTCCTGAAGAATTAGCCATTTCATAAGGGATCGTTAGAGTGAGACTTGATGAATATCTGGGACTCTTAATCACTCGCGTTGACCTTCCTATGTATCAAGTCGGTACTACTATTCTCGAAGACAAATCTGGCACCAATTCAGCAACGCCACAGGGAGGGTGGACTTAATGAGCCTTGAGCGCGGATTTGAACTATCGACTGGTCGATGTGCGCAGCAGAGCACCTCTAACCACTGCGCCAAACAGGCTACATAGTCTCCTCATAACTAATTCGAAGTCACAAGATAGAAAAAACAACGAATAAGAGTGAATAATGAGCACACGTACAGCTTTCAGTCTCTCCGTGAGCACCGATTTATTGCCGATTTTCGAGAGGCCTCGTTTTTCCAGTTCGTCTCTTAGATCGACTACACGTAGTGACGACAGTGGTATGCCGTTAACCAGCGGATCTTCGACCGACATTCGATAACTTCTCCAATCGAAAGCTGTAAAGAATTCTGAAAAATAACAGATCCTAACCACAGCATTAGATCAATCTTTGTAAACGTCGACGATTCTTTTCTGCCTCAAGTAATCTAATCATCAACGCCGCATAAAACACACAAATTCGACAGCCAACGTCCTCAACGTCATCAATTTGAAGAAACGGGCCAAAATACTGTTCTCAATAAGAAATGACCTAAAGATCATCAGACGCCAGTAAGAAGTTATGGTTCATCAATTTTCTAAACTTAGGCCTATGGATGAGCCTAAGCCTAAGCCCAAGTTTAAGCCTAAACCTAAGCCAAAGCCTAAGCTAAGCCTCACCCTAGACGTGTTCTCGTAGTTTATCAAATTTCTAAACCTAGGCCTATGACTGAGCCAAAGCCTAAGCCTGAACCTAAGCCTAAGCCTAAGCCTAAGCCTAAGCCTAAGCCTAAGCCCAAACCTAGGCCTAAGCTTAAGCCTAAGCTCAAGCCTAAGCCTAAGCCTCAGCCTAAGCTAAGCCTTTACCCAGACGTGTTCTCGTGATTTCTTATTTAATAAAACCAATCAGAAAGTACTCCAAAAATTGATGGGACCACATCTCTCCACAAAGGCCGATTCTCGATACTTTTTCCCTGTAGTGTTAGCCCAAACAACCACTATATACAAAGCATCGAATATCAAGAGTTATGTCGACGATCGAGGCCAGCCAATTTGACTGGAAAACCAAGCAAAGACAAGGTCCTTAACGAAAAAAATGATAAACTGAAGGTTACTCGAAACTTCTAATGTTTTTGCTGCCTTTTCTCGCAGTATTGTGGTGCTTCAAATATATCTAAGAGAGTTAAGGGGTAAGCAAAAATTCGACGTTAGGCAGGAGCCGAACCCGAATAACCTGGTTTGCAAAGCGATATCGCATACTCGACCAGACGTGTTGAAAGTTGGTGATTGATAGCTATCACAGAAATATTGAAGAATGAGTAGTGACGCAAGTGCGCTCCTGTAGTGTAGTGGTAGCACGCGCCCCTGGATGTATGAAATGCGGGTTCAACTCCCGCCTGAGGTAGGATTTTTGCTCACCACTCAATCATCGATCTGTGATAATTCTCATCTCCAAAAATACAAACTGAGACGCGGAAGCAGCAGAAATATGCCAAATTTGGTGGCTGAAATGGCCATTCAATCGAGTTCAAATCCTAAAACTATTTATTAACCATTCAGAAAGACGGGGTTAAACCACAGTAATCGAGGAGGATGGAGAAGAAAAGAATAAATCGAAAATGAGCTGAAGAGGAAAAAATTCATGAAGACAAGCCGTCCATGCATCCAGGCATCCAAAAATCCGAGTTTAGCAAGGTGATTCCAAAGGAAAAAGATTTTTTTAATAAAAATTGATGACATTCAGGCATGAAAAAAAAGGAGAAGAGAAAAAAGAGAAGAAAAGAAAGAGAGAAAAGAAGGAAAACCTAGGAAAATTTCCTCAAGGAAAGACGACCGGGCACCAGAAAATTCGAAGCCGCCGACGCTATTCGTCATCGCATCTCGGGTCAACTAAGTGACAGGGTGAAACTCGTACGCGCGAACGTCGCGCGACGTCGCACGCGGCACATCGGTTTGGTTGGAGAGTTCTCATCGTGGAAGCAACGGGCTTCGAGGCTTTCCTCTTCGTTTGTGGTCAAGGACAGTCGGTGTGGCATTTTGCTAGATAATTTGTTTGGAGCTATCAGAACCGAGGAGCCATTATTTGATAGTGCGGGCCCCAGTATAGGGAAACTATGATGGTTTAGCTGTCTTGTTCCCTGTAGTCCCGAATTAACTGATTGCCTTCCGCGGACCCAATCTGGGCGTATCCGCTAACGTGGGTAAGCTCCACCTCTGCCCCGACAAGTCGTCTACTACAGTATTATTTTTCGTCACAGGACTACCCGCGCATTCGTCCAAATTCAGCTGCGGATTTTGCAACGAAAAGTAGTACGGTAGTCGGTGACTCATTGGGTTAGAGGAGGAGGAGGAGGAGGAGGAGGAGGAGTAGTTCCCACGCTGGGGGACACGTCCAGTTTGGGTCCGCGGAAGTCAACCAGTTAAGCCTAGTCGGAGCTTCTTCACGTTGTCACCACATTAGAGCAGTCACCGGCGCTTGTGAATCGGGGGAAGATTAGCACCTCGTGACTAACAACTACCATGAAGGCGGTCATTCCTGATGCGTTTACTCTTAGCTGGCCCCGGGTTGAAACGTCTCACTCCTTTCCAGCTTTAGTTCTCCTGCGGGGGATTTGAAGTCCTGTTATACCTCACAGTCCGACACCCAGTAATACCTCCCAACTATGATGACGCGGTAAGCCATCTGGGAGGAGAGCTATTATTGTTCTGAAAATGACTAAAATTTACGAACCTCGACAATCTCGGAAAAAAGAACCAAAATTACGAAAATACTGATGAAAGCAATAGACATTACATTGTTTGTGCGACACCGGTTGCATATGACACTTATTTGCTTGCGAAATTGAAATCATCAGGAAATAGTGTGTAAAATGTTTCAAGCTCTTCATAAGGTTTGGTAAAGGCATCTCTAGTGGTATACGTACGTCTGGGTGTATTCTCGCACGCCTTATCACATGTTTCTTTTCGGTTATAAGGAAGCAAAAGAATATTTGACCTCACTGGTTGTTCAAGCATTTCTTATAGGAGTGTTAGCAATCATTCGAAAACTTAAGTCTCTGGCTAGAGCCGCACATGGCCAATTTTCGAAAAGACCCATTTATGACGCTGTCAAGTTCAGAACAAAATTATGTTCCACATCGGCCCCACATTTCAACTATTACTTCGCTTGAAGCACGAAAAGCACATGAACCTGCAGAGAAAACTTTTAGTCTCAGATTCACACGTTTAATCCGAAGTTTCGAGAAACAGTTTCTAATTGAATAACAAAAACCTTATTTTCCCATGACCCGCGGAAGGGCCAACCGATCGAGCGGCGTGTTGTAACGCTTACTTGCCCTGGGCTCCGCGCCCTCCACCCACGTAGGAAAGCCAAGATACCCTTGTCCGCGTATGTAAATCTAATATTATTTTCCCTGCTGCACTGCAGAGAAACGGTCTGTCCAGATAATTGAGCACAGCGCTGGAATCTTGAAATCTTACGCTATCGATTGGTTACTAAGAGTCTAAATAGAGCTCTATTCGATGAAAAATATACGCGCATGAAACATAATCTTATTTTAAACTTTACAGCGTTATGAAAGGGTCTTTTCAAAAATCGGCCATGTGCCGCTCTAACCAGAGATTTAGGCTTTCGAATGGTTGGCAACACTTCTATAAAAAGTTCTTGTACAGCGAATGAGGTCGAATATTCATTTGTTCCCTCGTAACCGAAAAGTACCCCCACGTGCCTTTCGACTCCCGTTAACATTAGCAGGACTCTAGAAAGAATCGACAGAGCAGGAAAAAGTGAAAGAATCACTTGATGTTGCGTTCTTTCAGAGTGACTGATTGTCGACGGGCTCACGGTTGTCACTCCACTATAATGTCATATCTTCCAATCGACTTTTGAGACCTCGCGTAAAAATACATTATAATTCGATAGAATGTTTCAAGCCTCTCATGGGGGACATTTTTTCTCCATTTCTAGAAATTTCTAGGCTTTTTGTTTAGAATGTAAAGAAGGTCGTGAAACACGAGAAGTTCAGTAATAACTACAGTATCACTGCTATTGGCAACTATCCAAATGTGGGGTCCTGTGGTGTAGTGGTTATCACGTCTGCTTCACACGCAGAAGGTCGCCGGTTCGATCCCGGCCAGGACCTTCTTTTGGTCTCCTTTATTGAACAATTGTCATGAATAATGCAAAAAAAAATCACAACATTTTCGTCGCATTTTGATAGTTGCTCCGGAGACTTTCAAACAAAACTGTGAAACGGTGCTAGTATAGCAGAAACTTAAGAAAAATGTCTTTTGACGAAACCCTAGTCATGGCGGTTTTGTGGTGTAGCGGTTAGAAATCCGCTTATAGAAGGTCGCCGATTCGATCTCCGCCGGAACCTAGTTCTGCTCTGTTCATTGAATAAAAGGCCTTAAAAACTTTCGCAGCAAGATTAGAACGTTCTCACATTACGGGTTAGATCAAATTTCAACGATCGCACCAGAGAGTTTGCAGAGAAACGGCAGAGCGATGGAAGTACGATAGCGATTCAAAATCACCACTTCATGCGATCCGCCGTACGTTGGGACCCTTGGTGAATTGACTATCACGTCTGCTTTAATCGGAGAGGGTCGTCGTTTCAATTCAGAAGGCAAACCTGGGTTTTGCAGTGCTCATTAAGAAGTAAAATACGGCAACTTCTATTCGAAAATATACAAAGTTTGCTGCAATTCGATTATCGCAATGCGTTTTCGAACTCTTTGATAAAAAGGCTATCCTCGCTTTTTCCACGAACTTTCAGAGACCATTAGATAGCCTAATTTTCTGCCAGTCCAACACTGTGCTTGTTTTCTGAAACGGACTTCTTGGCACGTTGTAGCAGGGAAAATAAAACCAAGTTTCACCTTGGTGCGCATAGTAGCGCGAAGGTAAAACTTGATTTTATTTTTATTTTATACCGCTATTCAATTCGAAATTCTTTCTCCACTTCGTCAAGTTTTCTAGGTTTCAAAAAAGAATGATTTAAGCTCAAAAAGGGGTTGGTACGCCAGGGTCATACACCGGTGTTTCGGAGGTTCGTCCTCCTCATCAGTGACCCCCGCCCCACATTCAGCCCTGCATTGAAGCAAGGAGGGAGGCGTATGTGGTTATGGCACAGTGTACTATGACACTGTACCATCACCACCTTTCAGTCGATAGATTTTTGCTGTTAGATCAAAACTAATTTAAAAGATCGACTGTTTTTGAAACCCAAAAAAAAACATTCATTATAATTCCAAAAAAGAATGATTTAAGCTCAAAAAGGGGTTGGTACGCCAGGGTCATACACCGGTGTTTCGGAGGTCCGTCCTCCTCCTATGTTTTTTTTTGGGGGTTTCAAAAACAGTCGATCTTTTGAATTAGTTTTGATCTAACAGCAAAAATCTATCGACTGAAAGGTGGTGATGGTACAGTGTCATAGTACACTGTGCCATCACCACATACGCCTCCCTCCTTGCTTCAATGCAGGGCTGAATGTGGGGCGGGGGTCACTGATGAGGAGGACGAACCTCCGAAACACCGGTGTATGACCCTGGCGTACCAACCCCTTTTTGAGCTTAAATCATTCTTTTTTGGAATTATAATGAATGTTTTTTTGGGGGTTTCAAAAACAGTCGATTTTTTGAATTTATTTTCTAGCTTTTTTTTCTAATTTTTTAGTCGCCGCTATACTTCTACTCTTCCATGATTTTCCTTTAATTCTAATACAAAAATCTCTTAACTTTTGACGAAAGAGAGAAAAATTTTGACACAAATTACGAAGACCGCGCCTTTTCGAGGCAGTTTTGAGATCTCCGCGCACAATACATTCGAGAGATGCGCGATAATGCTCGGCGAAGGTGAAAGATAAACTTCATTTGGCTACTACAGCGCAGTAACAAGGCCTTTCCAGGAATCAAGCAGACTTTCAAAATTGTCGAAGTTCGGGCTATTGATTGATTCCTAAATGTTTAAGAGAAAAGCTGTCTCTAGCGCAAACCGCTCAGAGTGTTAAACCCAACCTCATTTTCACTGCTACAACGCACTGAAAAGGCAATCCCGGGACGAACGCACTGTGTTCGAATCATTGAGATTTGGGCTGTCGAATGACCACTAAAAATATGCAAAAAGTGCGGAAAAGACCCTATTCTTGAAAGATGGATAATTGTCTCGAGATAACGGGAAAGCACCAAGCCATCACGGCAACTTGTTCAATGAACACTGCCAAACCATGGCCTCTTACCGGAGTGGAACCGACGATCTTTAGCATGTCAAACAGAAGGTAATAACCATCACATCATGTATCGCCATAATCGGTGTTTCGTCAAACACAGTCATTTTTGTGATCCTGATTCACTTCCATCGTTCCCCAATATCGCTCCAAAGTCTCCGCTGTTGATGTCGAAATCTGGCTTATAGCATATAGACGCTCTTATTTTGGTGTAAAAAGTTCCATGGAGATTTGTTCAATGAAGAGTGCAAAACGAGGTCCTGGCCGGGATCGAACCGGCGACCTTCTGCGTGTGAAGCAGACGTGATAACCACTACACCACAGGACCACACGTCAGTGTCTCGGCAGCACCGGTGATTCCTTAGTTGCCACTGTACTTTCATTATTTGACGATCTTATCTGCAATTCTAAAATAAAACGTTTAGAAATTTCTACAAACGGAGAAAAAATTCCGAAATAACGAAATCCTTGCTCTCGAGGCAGCCTTGAAGTCGTCGCGCTCGGCACGATTACCAGACGCTCGATAATAGGCGTCGAACATGAAAGGTAATCATTTTGACTGCTATAGCTTCCTAAAATTTCGAATAAAAGTTTTAACGAAAAGTAAAGCGATGAAAGTTTAGCAGCAACTGGAAAATCTCCTATGTTAGTGAAACAACATCAGTTGGGGTCCTGTGGTGTAGTGGTTATCACGTCTGCTTTACACGCAGAAGGCCGCCGGTTCGATCCCGGCCAGGACCTGGTTTTGCTCTTTCTGTGAACAAACTGCTATGAAAGTGTTTATAGTGAACATTTTAACGCGCAGGTCAGATTTCGACTTTTGCCTCAAAGACGTTGAGCAAAACCGTAAAGCGCTGGAAGTATAACGGCAGCACATATCACCGCTCTTGGCGAACCAATGCGCGTAAGGGGGCTCCTGGTGTAGTGGTTGTGACGTCTGCACTGCGCGCAGTAGGCCGCCGGTTTGATCCCGGCAAAGATCTCATAGGCAGTGCCCATTGGGAAAACTATTCTACAACCTCTATTTGAAAATTCACGAAGCTGTAATAGCTAGAAGAAACTTATCTCTCACCCTCAGCACGCATCATTTGTCTTACCGTTTTATTAGCTTAGGCTTCTATTTTTATTTTGTACTGCCAAATGAACTCGCTATGAAGCCTAAGGGAAGGAGCGCGCTACGTTATCTTCTGTTCGCTCTTTCAGCGCTCTAGGAACAACTTTTCGAAAAATAGACTTAGCTCCAGAATCACCTAGATTTACGATGTCAATTAGTTCCTGAAACTTTTAATATACCTCATAATTAATAGTTGAGCCAACACGTCATGTGGTCTGTTAATAGGCACTTGTACAGCACGATACACGTGTTTCGACTTTGGGCGGCCTCGTCAGTCGGGCAGAACCTTTCGTCTTTGGCCAATCTTTCGTGGGTGCTCCAGTACCCCATTAAGAGTAGGCGACAACGAACGATTTATACGACTGCCCTCTAGTGAAAAATCATTAGATCTGCAGTATTGTATAATCGGTTGTTCTTGGCTGTCACACATGTATCGGGCTGTATAAGAGCCCATTAACAGACCACATGAAATGTTGGCTCAAATGAGTAATTATGAGATATATTGAAATTTGAGCGTGATCTCAAGAAAACGCTCGAAACGAACGGTGTAATACTGAAGTTTGTCGAAGAACCAATCAGAACCCTAGCTAGTTCGGTGTTGTATGTTGCGAATGATACGAAATTCCATCGATGCGCCCATTCACGTACCCCAGCCGTACAAAAGCTTCGCGCCGAGTGTGAAACTCAACTCTAATTACGCTGCTACATGCACTTAAAGACCCTCTTGAGTGAACAAGCAAATCCTTGAAACCGCCAAGAGTTGCATTATCGAATGAGCCCTGAAGAATAAACAAACAGCGAAGAAGGCCTGCAATAACTGATTTGTATTGAACATCACTACTCATGATTTCTAATGTTTCTACTTCATTTTCTGCAGTCTTATAATGTCTCCATCACACCTAAGAGAATTGAGTGGTGAGCAAAAATTCTACCCTAGGCGAGGGTTGAACCCATGCTTCACCCATACATACCCCATAAAAGCGTTAGGAGTCATGAGTATTACGTATCACAATAGCTATCAGCTTAACTGAGTTTATAATGTGATATTGCTTACCCGACAAACTTGTTATAGATTGGAGCGTGATAACAATGTTAGGGGCACTGGAGAATGAGTGGTGGTGAAACGATGCCTTTGTGGTGTAGTGGTAGCACGCGCTTTTGCTATGGGTGAAAAGCTGGTTCGACTCCCGTCCGAGGTCGCGTTTTTGCTCACCACTCAGATCTTTTAGGTATGTATGAAACATCAATAACAATGTGTAAAATGCAATTAGAACACTAGAAGTCTCTAAGTCTTAATGATGATATTACGTTGTGTTGAAGTCAAGATAGTTTTAAAGATTTCAAGCCATAATCATGGAACGTGAAAGGTAGGGACTCAAACATACATGCTTCTAGCGCAAAAATTATCCTGTGATGTGTGTTTATCATGTCTGCTTCACACGAAAAGGTCTCCGGTTCACTCCCGCCCAAGGCCTGATTTTGCACTGTTCATTGAACGAACTTTCATGAGAACTTTCTTAGCTTAGTTAGGCTTTTACATTGCTGGTCAGATTTCGACATGCGCCTGAGGAACGAAACTCGAAACATTGTTTTTGGTAGACCGCTACATGTTGGGGTTCTGTGATGTAGTGGTTATCACGTTTGCTTCACACGCAGAAGGCCGACGGTTCGATCACGACCAGGACCTGGTCTTGCAATGCCGATTTAGGAAAATTGTACTGTAACCTCTATTTGAGAATTTAGGTGTTTTTACACCACACAGCGGAGGCATTACTAAATGATGGAATATTGTTGAAAAGACGTTTATAAGGCTTTTCTTCTATAAAAACAGTACCCGTGTGTCCTAAAAAACAATGTTTGAATGAGGAGACCATATCCTCGCAAAAAAGTATGAGTTTCAAACTTTTGTTGAACAATTTTTGCTAATTTAACTCATGTTTTTGTTAATCATTCGAGGGCTTGAGAGACGCAGATGTTGGCACATAGTTTGATTCTGAAAAGGCCTTCAGTGTACTCTCCGACAAGTGAAAAGAAGATAATTCCGAAAAAAAGAATGTTTTCAGCCTAAACGAGGTTGGTACGCCAGGGCTATACACCGGTGTTTCGGAGCAGTCTTTTTTTCTTGGAATTATTTTGAATGTTTATCACGAGGTTTTGAAAACAGTCGATCATATGGATTACTTTTGGTCTACCAGCCGAAATCCATCGACTGAACAGTGGTGGACCAGTATCATCGTACACTATGCCATCACCACATACTCCTCCTTGCTACAATGCAGGGCTTAATGTGGGGCGCGGGTCACTGATGAGGAGGCCCGAAACCTCCGAAACACCGGTGTATGGCCCTGGCGTACCAACCTGACTTTGATTCTAGAAAAGTTTCATCTCTACGGAATCATGGATATTTATCGAAGAGACGTATTTTTAGCACAACGAATGCCAAGGTGTCCCAAAAATCCTCACTTTTCAATTCATAGCTACATCCCTAGGAGAAGAGCGTTCCACGCTCAATCTATATTTGTATTGCTTGCCTCTTAAGAATGTACCTCAAGAATACACATTCTACTACAAGCAGTCGAATGTGCAAAACTGGCGATCTAGTGATTTATTACACTTGACAGCACATGTAAGTTATACGTCGTCAACTACTCTATGTAAGGGTATGCAGACCCCGAGAGGACTGGCTATAACGAAGGGTACTGCTCAACTGACGAGGTTGTCAAGGCCAAAACAAAACATGTGTATTGGGCTCTACAAATGTCCATAAAAGGCCACAGGACATGTTGGCTCCAAAAATAATCATCATCCTACAATATATAACCTCTAAGAGCAACTTATACGAAGAAGACTTTGGTATGTATTCAGAGAAGGCCTCAATAGCTTTTGCATTTATTAATTCGAGAACTAAATGCCATAGAACAGATATTTTTTCTAACTCAGGCCCCTCATTTCCTTTATTCAGCAATCAATAGCTAGTACAATCAGAATCGCTAGCAGCAAATTATTAGATCGTTCCATAAGTGCTGGCATTAAAGCACTAAACACCAAATTTATTAAGAAGTAATTAGAACTTCATGATTTTTATATCATTCAACTGTATATTTCCTTGCGAACATTTTCGCACACCGTGCATATAGTTGATTTGAGATGTAGCTGTCTTGAGAACGAATTCGCCTGATACTCATGCATAAATGACGCGCACAGAGAAAATGTTAGTGAAACGGTGTGCAAAATCAATGGTGCTTCCTAAGGACGGCACGAGCTCGACTGATTTTCCAGATTGTCCTCTCCAGCTTTGAAACTCGTGAATCACTTCCAAGCCTTCGTTTCTGCAACCGCATCATCGCCCCAAGCTCCATAAATCCTTCGCCTCGTCACTGGCATTTCCCTCTACGCGCCATTCATGCATGAGTAGCAAGCAAATTTATCTCCAAGACAGTTCCATCGTAAAGAATTATAGTCAAGTTGCATACCAAAATGTTCGCTAGAAAATGGGCAGTTAGACTGTACCAAAACCATGCGATTTTAGCTATTGAAAAAAAGTGGTTTTCACTATTTTAGTGCCGAGACTTATGGTACGACCTAATATCTTTATTTCGGTTAACATTTTATCTTGCATAGAATTTGTACTTTTGACAATCTACAGTTACTAGACCTTTGGTAGTCACTGGATAGGCTGAGTTTTATAGTACTAGGTTTAGCTTCTGGAAATGCTTTCTCAGGGCACAGTACCAACGAGGGGTAGTTCCTCAACTTCTAGCTACTTAAGCCCATTGTTTGAAGTTCAGAGAAGGATTTGTTGACAGTTATATAGCAAGGTTCATATAATGAGAGCACATCTTCGTCATGAAAGGATAACATATCACTAAGCAGATTTCAATAGGTAGTTTTAGTGAGAAAAGCGCTTCTGAGTCTTAACAAGTCATATTTAGTTGTCGGAAAGCGTCATGCTCAAGGATTGAAGATATTTTCGGCTTTACACATTCTTGCCACCTATTTAATAAAAGGAGATCTTTTTCTCTCATTTGCCTTTCTTCTAAACGCTACACATATTTGCCTATATTTTACTCCCAGACATTGAGCATGTACAGTTTGGAAAAGTTGATTTGTTTAATTAATCTGAGACTACGTCGCCTCGAGCATAATTAGCCGTGATTAAAGAGCATGGTAAGATTACGGGTGATGGCATCTTTGACACTCACCGATTATCTCTTCAGCAACGTTTTCTTAAGGAGATTGAGCGCAATACATTGCGCTGTTGGATGGAGTTGTGGAAGTTTTGCCTCTTTGGAGCCAGGGAAGGTCAAAATGAATCGCGGTTTCTCAGTCGACCACTTTCCGAAGATGCATCTTGGAAAACTGTGAACGTCAAGTATCGAATAGTAAAAAATGTGGATTACGTCTTCTGTGAAAGTGCAAAGTCTAATGTCGCATTTTTGTGACGGTCGAAACCTTTCATTCAAGATTTTATACAGGCATACTTCTTCACACAATTTGTTCGATTAGTAGCTCTGCAATAGTCTGCAAAAATTGGTCCGAGAATGTGTTTGCACCTGCGTGCACCATTGTTGGATGTAACAATAGAGTAAAATCGGTCACAAATGTTGGCTTGGAAAGAAAGTTTTTGGGCACTTGCAAAAAGTTGAACATTTATACATAAATTCCCAACATGAACAGTAAATACTATTCAGTTCACGAGATCGACTATTTATTAACTTCTGCATGCTTCAATAATTAATAATTTCCTTCTTGAGCCAAACATCAGGTGTTATAGTATTCTTCATTCAACAGCTGACGTTTCGGCTGTTCGCCTTCTTCAGTGCCTCGAAAGGTCAAATTGTCTGCAATCCAATCAGTCAAACACCTCCAATACTTCTCTAGAAAAAAAAATCACCAGACCTAAATTTCAATCGCATCAAGCGCAAAATCAACTCTCAACATACTCACCGCTTTTTATATGTGTTCCACTGAATGACTCGAGTGGAGACCACCGGAAGGAGATCACATAGGCTCATAATGCACTTTACCCATCAAAACAACTATTCTTCAGAATGAAGACTATCTTTTTTCACAACTTTCTGCCATCGTTTCGTCAAGTTTTGAATCTGGTCGAAGTACCATTGCTTCGAATTCGAATCAAAGAGCTCTTACGTGCTTCTTCAACTTTATTCAATGATTCAAATCGGCGATCCTTCAAAAAGTGCTACATTCGGGTCGGAAAAGGCTATAGTCGAATGGAGCGCAATCTGAACCGTAGACGGGATGCGGCAGAACCGCGACTCCGTCCAGTTCATTAAACTTTGGTTTTTTGGCACTGTGTGGTCTGAAATTTTCTCGCTGCAGCAAAACGCGCTTTCGGTTGCCCAAAGCCAAGTACTTCTCCTTTGGCTTGTCGTAGACTGGACATGGCGGAGGTTGTGACAAAGTGAAGATGAAGACGAGTAATATCTAGGCCTTCGAAAAGGAAAACCTTACGTAGGAAACTGTACTATTCCCATAATATGCATGGGAGTATCTCATGCTTATTGGAGTGCTCTAGAACTTTCATTCCAATGCAGTCACTTCGCAGCAATAGGCTGACTCTTTGTTAGCATTACGTCCACAAGAACGAACCCCTTCTAATCTTTTCTCAAAGGATAGGGTTCTGAGCGACTGCCTTGAGCACTCACCAGTTATCTCGCATCTTCGAAACTATATTCAACATCGCTTGACTCACTATGAAAGAACGAGCATCTGAGATGAGTTCAGTGTTTTTTATGGTAATATTGGGTCCGTCATTATGCAGAAGAAAACTTGCTCATGTAGTTGTGGAGATTGATTTCCATCAGAAGCGGGTAACGAATTTCTGCTTTCATGTACTGATACGTGGCCGCAACGAACTACAAATGTTCGCATTTTGAGCTATTTGAAGAGTAGAAGCTAAACGAGGTACAAAAAATCATCTCAAGGGCATAATGAACTGAAAAGAAATGAGTAGACCATGCGCATTTAGTGCGCATAAAAGGCAACACATGTCACAGTAAAAAAAAGTTGACAGCAAAGCATAAATGGATATATAAGAAATTAATACCCATTAGACAATATAGCAAAGTCTCTCATGCAACACTGTAGAAAAACTCAATTGTATTTTTTTTTTTGCTTTATTGATCCGTCCTTGTAGTGTTTTTTTTTTTGCTGTGCGGATCTCAGCACCGCTAGCATTGAATTTGATGTTTCGCCTTTATCTTGAACGTCGTAGAATTTAGGTTGAGTTAGTCTCCTTGCAATCTCGAGGAAAGCGTGGCTGTAGCGTTCCATAAGGAGTCGCTGTTGACTGCCGGAGAGAGTTGAGGCAGGAGGGAGGGGGGGGGGATGGTGGAGCTCGGTTCCACGCGCACCAGACGAGCATCACAACCACTCGACCACGGCGTCCTCAACTGTATTCGTGGTCGAAAACTCGACATAATTTGACAAATTATTCTAAACCTTTCATGAGGTCTGATATGACCTCTATTGCTAGACGTAGTCGAAGGCCGAAACATTCCTCTACCACTAGAGGTGCCATAGCACACCTTATAAAAGGCCCAAAACATTCTATCACACTATATTGAATTGTTAAGCGAGGTCTCCAAAAGGTCGATTGAAAGGTACTGACCAAAATCTATAGAGAGCTATATATGAAGAGGCATTCCACGCATTGTGGAGTCTATTTCAACAGATAAACTCCTGGTTTATAATTCTTGTTGCCATTGTTCCTACTACGAATAGTCTTATTGAATGCTCTTTAGCGAAATCCCCATTTTTAGTGGCTACAAAACCGCCTTTAGTAGCGATAAGTCTGAATGTCATAGTGAAACTACATCATTGTGTTGATAACGAGCCCCGACTGCTGCGTTAAAGTTTAACGAGGCGCTGCTTGACATATCAAGGCCATAGTTCAACCTGGCGACTTCAGCGGACCCTAACTGGGCGTGTCCGAGAAAGATGAACCTTCTTTGCTCCGATTAGCCGCCGACTACACTACTACTTTTCGCTACAAGACGGCACGCGAATCAGTCCAAAGCTTAGCTGCTCGTATTGCAACGGAAAGTAGTACTCTAGTCGGTAAGCAATCGGGACAGAGGAGGTGGAGTCGTTCCCCACGCTGGCGGAAATGCCCATTCTGGATTCGCGGAAGTCAACCGGATAAGAGCTGAAGAAGGCTATACCATAACCTCTATTCGAAAATTGATAAGCTTTCACATTTAAAGTCGAAGCTTAACATATTCACCAAAGACTTCAAACTATAATCGTCGAACAGTGGGTATGGGCGGCTGTTCAAAAATTATTGCTTCTGACGGAGCATTGTCTGCTGAGGCCCTGTGGTGTAGTGGTTATCACGTCTGCTTCACACGCAGAAGGTCGCCGGTTCGATTCCGGCCAGGACCTTATTTTGGTCTCCTTTATAGAACAACTGCCATGAAAAATGCAAAAAATCAAAACATTTTCACTTTGCGGGTCACATTTTGATATTTGCTCTGGAGACTTTGAAGCAAAACTGTGAAACGGTGCTAGTATAGCAGAAACTCAAAAATAACGTCTTTTGGCGAAACACTAGTAATGGCGGTTTCATGGTGTAGAGGTTACAAATCTGCTTACAAAAGGTCGCCGATTCGATCTCGGCCAGGACCTAGTTCTGCTCTGTTCATTGAATAAAAGGACTTAAAAACTTTCGTAGCATGATCAGAACGTTTTTACATTACAGGTTGAATTCCGACGATCGCACGAGGGAGTTTGTAGAGGAACCGCAGAGCGATGGAAGTACGGAAGCAATTCAAAATCACCGCTTCATGCGATCCTCCGTACGTTGGGGACCCTTGGTGAAGTGATTATCATGTCTGTTTTACATGGAGAGGGTCGCCAATTTGATCCAGGGGCGAACATGGTTTTGCAGTGCTCATTAAGGAATAATATACGGCAACCTCTAATCGGAAATTTAAAAAGTTTACTGCAAGTCGATTATGACAATGCGTTTTTGAACTCATTGGGAAAAAGACTATCTTAGCTTTTCCACGAACTTTCAGAGACCATTAAATAGCTTAATTTTCGGCGAATCCAACACTGTGCTCGTTTTCTAAAGGACCCCGACACTGTGCTTGATCTCTAAAAGAACCTTCTTGGCGTGCTTTAGCAGCAAAAATAAAATCAAGATTCACCCTGCTGCGCATAGTCGAGCGTATTCACGCTCTTCAATTCGAAATTCTTTCTCCAAGTTTTTTGTTTTGAATTTTTAGTCGCCGCTATATTTCTACTCCTCCATGATTTTCCTTCAATTCTAATACGTAAATCTCGGAATTTTCTATGAGACAGAGAAAAATTTTGAAACAAATAGCGAAAACCGCGCCTTCCGGGGCGGTTTTGAGATCTCCGCGCGCAGTGCATTCAAGAGATGCGCGATAATGCTGGCCGAATGTGAAAGATAAAATTTATCTGGCTGCTACAGCGCAACAGCAAGGCCTGTCCAGAAATCAAACACACTTTCAAATCGCCGAAGTTCGGGCTATTGATAGATTCCTAATTGTTCAAGAGAAAAGCAGTGTCCAGCGCAAAACGCTTCGCGTGTGAAATTTAATGTCATTCTTACTGCTACAACGCACAAAAAGTGTAATTTCGGAAAAAAAGCGCAGTGTTCGGATTACTGAGATTTGGACTGTCGAATGACCACTGAAATCCTGCAAAAAATGCGGAAAAGACCCTGCTTCTGAAAAGTGGAAAATTGTCTCGAGGTAACGGGAAAGCACTAAGTTATCACGACAGTTTGTTCAATGAACACTGCCAAACCATGGCCTCCTGCCGGGATGGAACCGACGGTCTTTAGCATGTCAAACAGAAGATAATAACCATTACATCATGGTATCACCATAATCGGTGCTTCGCCAAAACACTCATTCTTCAGTTCCTGATTTACTACCATCATTCCACAATTTCGCTTCAAAGTCTCCGCGGCAGATGTCGAAATCTGAATTGCAGCATGTAGACGTTCTTATTTTGATGTAACAAGTTCCATGGAGGTTTGTCCAATGAAAAGGCAAAACGAGGTCCTGGCCGGGATCGAACCGGCGACCTTCTGCGTGTGAAGCAGACGTGATAACCACTACACCACAGGACCGTTGGTGAATTCTGGACAGAAACCGTGATTCCTTAGTTTCCACTATACTTCCATTATTTGACGATCTTTTCTGCATTTCTAAAATAAAGCGTTTAGCAATTTCTATAAACGGAGAAAAAATTCCCAAATGAATGACGAAACTCTCGCCCTTTCGAAGCAGCCTTGAAGTCGCCGCGCGCGGCACGATTATTAGACGCACGATAGTCGGCGCCGAACATGAAAGATAATGTTCTTTTGACTGCTACAGCTTTCTAAAATTTCGAAACAAAGGTTTTAATGAAAAGTAAAGCAATGAATGTTTAGCAGCGATTGAAATATCACCGATGTTGGCGATACGATGTTCGCTGGGGTCTTGTGGTGTAGTGGTTATCACGTCTGCTTTACACGCAGAAGGCCGCCGGTTCGATCCCGGCCAGGACCTGATTTTGCTCTTTTCTCTGAACAAACAGCTATGAAATTCTTTACAGTGAAGAATTTGACAGGCACGTCAGATTTCGACTTTTGCTTCCAGGACGTTGAGCAAAACCGTAAGGCGGTGGAAGTATAGCGGTAACACAAAAATCACCGCTCTTGGCGAACCAATGCACGTTCGGCCTTTGTGGTGTAGTGGTTGTGACGTCTGCTCTACGCGCAGAAGGCTCATGATTTCTAATGTTTCTATTCATTTTTTGCAGTCGTATGATGTTCCAATTACACCCAAGAGAAATGAGTGGTGAGCGAAAATTCTACCTCAGGCGAGGTTGAACCCACGCTTCACCCATACGCACCCCATAAAAGTATTAGGAATCATGAGTATTATATATCACAATGGCTATCAGCTTAACTGGGTTTATAAAGCGATACTGCTTACCCGACAAACTTGTTATATCGCAATAATTCAAAAGTTCGACTTTCTATAAACCTCGGCACAATTAATTTCTACGACTAAATAACCAACCTCGCGTCAATTAATCAAGATAAGTTTTCTCGATTTTCATATAAACTTGTTATAGATTGGTGCGTGATAGCAATAGTAGAGACACTGGAGAATGAGTGGTGGTGAAACGGTGAGTTTGCAGTGAGTGGTAGCACGCGCTTCCAGTATGGGTGAAACGCGGGTTCGACTCCCGTCAGAGGTTGTGTTCTTGTTCACCACTCAGTTCTCTTAGGTATGTATGAAACATCAATAACAATGTGAAAAATGCAATTAAAACATTGAAAGTTTCTTAGGCGTAATAATAATGCTACGTTGTGTAGAAGTCAAGATAGTCACTAAAGATTTCAAACCATAATCTGGAACGTGGAAGGCTAAAACGGAAATTTTGGGACAGAAGCGAAGTGTTCGAATCACTGAGATTTGTGCTGTCGAATGACCACTGAAATTCTGCAAAAAGTGCGAAAAAGACCCTGCTCTCCAAAGATCGAAAATTGTCTCGAGGTAACGGGAAAGCATCAAGTTATCTCGGCAGTTTGTTCAGTGAACGCTGCCAAACCATGGCCTCTTACCAGTATGGAACCGACGATCTTTAGCATGTCAAACAGAAGATAATAACCATTACATCATGGTATCTCCATTATCTATGTTTCGGCAAAATCAGTCATTCCTGAGTTTTTACTTTACTTCCACAATATCACTTCAACGTCTCCGCGGCTGATGTCGAAATCTGACCGTAGCGTGTAGATGTTCTTATTTCGGTATAAAAAGTTCCATGAAGGTTTGTTCAATGAAGAGAGCAAAACGAGGTCCTGGCCGGGATCGAACCGGCGACCTTCTGCGTGTGAAGCAGACGTGATAACCACTACACCACAGGACCCCCGTTGAGTCGCGGCAACACCAGTGATTCCTTAGTTGCCACTACATTTCCATTATTTGAAGATCTTTTCTGCAATTCTGCAATAAAACATTTAGAAATTTCTACAAACGGGGAAAAGATTTCCAAATAAATAACGAAACTCTTGCCCCTTCGAAGCAGCTTTGGATTCGCCGCGCGCGGTACGATTACTACACGCGCGATAATAGGCGCCGAACATTAAAGGTAATTTTCTTTTGTTTGCTACAGCTTTGTAAAACTTCAAACGAAAGTTTTAAACGAAAAGTTAAGAGATGAAATTTTAGCAGCAACTGGAAAATCACCGTTGTTAGCGAGACAGTGTCCGTTGAGGTCCTGTGGTGTAGTGGTTATCACGTCTGCTTTACACGCAGAAGGACGCCGGTTCGATCCCGGCCAGAACCTTGTTTTGCTCTCTTAATTGGAAATACTGCTATGAAGGTCTTGACAGTGAAGATTTTAACACGCGGGTCAGTTTGACTTTCGCCTCAAGCACGTTTAGCAAAACCATTAAGCGGTGGAAGTGTAGCGGAGACTCGAATCACCGCTCTTGGCGAACCAACGCTCGTTAGGCTTTTGTGGTGTAGTGGTTGTGACGTCTGCTCTGCGCGTAAAATTGGCTCCCGTTTCATCGCGGCAAAGATCTGGTAGGCAGTGCTCATTAGGAAAACTATGCAGCAATCTCTATTCGAAAATTCACGAAACTGTAACAGCTAGAAGAAACTTGCCTGTCACCTTGAGCAGGCATTATTCGTCTCACCGTTCTAATAGCTTCGGCTTTTACTTTCATCTTATACTACTAAATGAACTCGCCATAAAGCCTAAATCAAGGAGTGCGCAACTTAATCTTCTTTTCGCTCTTCCAGCGCTCTACGAAGAACTTCTCGAAAACAGACTTAGCTCCAGAATCCACCTAGATTGACGAAGCCAATTAGTTACCGAAACTTTCAGTATATTCCATAAATAATATTTGAGCCAACACGCATGTGGTCTGTTAATAGGCACTTGTACAGACCGAAACACGTGTTTTGGCCTTGAGCAGCCTCGCCAGTCGGGCAGATAAATCGTTCGTCGTCGCCTACTCTTAATGGGCTACTGGGGCATCCTGAGAGGATTGGCCAAAGACGAAGGAACTGCCGTCATGTAAAAATTCATTAGATCTGCAGTATTGTACACTCAATTGTTCTTGACTGTTATACATGTATCGCGCTGTACAAGAGCCCATCAACAGACCACATAACATTTGGCTCAAATAGCTAATCATGCGATATATTGAAATTTCAGCGTGATCTTAAGAAAACACTCGAAACGATCTGGGTAATATTTCAAAATAACAAACGAGAACAATCGAATGTGCAACACCGCCGATCTAGTGATTTTTCACTTGACGGCAGTTGTGTAAATCGTTCGTCGTCGCCTACAATGAGTCGGAGACTGCAGCACCACGGAAGGACTGGCTAAAGACAAAGGGTTCTGCTCGACTGACAAGGCTGCTCAAGGCAAAACACATGTATCGGGGCTGCACAAGGACCAATAGCAAACCGCATGACATGTTGACGGAAATAATAATTATGTAATATAATGAAATTTGAGCATGGTCTCAAGAAAACACTCGAAACGAACGTGAAATACTGAACTTTGTCAAAGGATCAATTTAGAACCCTATCTACTTTGGTGTCGTATGTTGCGAATGATACGAAATTCCATCGACACACCCATTCATACACCCCCGCCGTGCAAATGCTTTGCTCGGAGTGTGAAACTCAGCATTATTCACGCTGCTACATGCACTAAAAGACTCTCTTTAAGGAACAAGCACATCCTTGAAACCGCCAAGTGTTGCGCTATTGAATGAGTCCTGAAGAATTATCAAACAGCGAAGAAGGCCTGCAATAACTGATTTCTATTGAACATCGTTACTCATGATTTCTAATATTTCTATTCATTTTTTGCAATCGTATGATGTTTCCATTACACCTAAGAGAAACTGGTGGTGAACAAAATTTTACCTCAGGCGAGAGTTGAACCCATGTCTCACCCATACATACCCCATAAAGGGATTAGGAATCATGGGTATTACATTTCACAATGGTTATCAGCTTGATTGGGTTTATAACGCGATATTGCTTACCCGACAAACTTGTTATAGATTGGTGAGTGATAGCAACATTTTTGAGAGAGTGGGTGATGGTGAAACGGTGCCTTTGTGGTGAAGTGGTAGCATGCGCTTCCGATAGGGGGGACACGCGGGTTCGACTCCCGTCCGAGACTCCCGTCTGATGTCGTGTTTTTGCTCACCACTCAGTTCTCTTAAGTATGTATGAAACATCAATAACAACGTGAAAAATGCAATTAAAACACTAGATGTTTCCTAGGCGTAATAGTATTCGTTGCGTTGAAGTCAAGATAGCCTTCAAAGATTTCAAACCATAATCGTGTAACGTGGAAGCTGGGGACTCAAACAATATTCATATCGTTCGAGAGTGTGTCGCGCAGTGGTCAAAGGTATTCAGCAGCGCGCACGTGGTTAAATGCTCAACCCAGTACTCATGATTCGCCAAACCTTCCATCACTTTGGGGTGGACAAGCTGTAATCAGACTTGCTTGGTAGAGAATCACCACTGATTTGTTACATCGGTAGGCCACCGCGAGTCATTGTCAAGGCCATATACGCATTCAGTCACCTATGACGATGCTTGATGAAGTCGAATGCATGGAAAATCTCAGAGATCAATTATAGGCGAGAGTTTTTGGATTTCTTCGAAAGCTATTCACTTGCTTATGCACTGAACTCTAATAATATCCCTTATCCGAAAGGGTAAAGAATGACTTCGGCTCCGCCAAGGTAGTATCCCCTACTGTCCGTAGGAGAATCAAGATCGATCAGAATCAAACTCTAGGAGTGAATTTATTAGATTCACAAGTTCTTCCCAATTTAAGCTCGATTCGAATTGTATTATTGAATGATAGTTGCGAGACAGTTTGTTAGTATACATGGGCGTTCTTTGAACTTCTAACACTTTCGTGGGAATCTCTTCAGTGGTACTCCATCTTTTAGTGATGGAAGAGATCTTTTGAGATAGAAGTTTTCACCGCATATATACTAGATCATTAACTAGAGTACTCCTCCGCCAGCAGCCGCTCTTCATACCGTCCGAATCGCGCGCAAAGCCTAAAATGGTCGCCGTCCCGAAGGTATAAAATGTGGTTTGATTCTACCCAGTGCTGATTCAGAGCCTCCGTCCCTTCAGGATTCAGCTTCATTTGATCCATGAGCTGTTGACCAACATTTGTTGGTCATCTACAGAAGTGTGGCTATGTTTCAAGCATAGTTATGGTATTTTTTGGTCTTCTTTGATATACCAAGTCTTTGATTTCTATCCACTTTACAGTATCCGTATTGGCAACCTACTACGTTAGAGGAGATGGAAGAATATGGTATCAAAGGTGACTCACCAAATCACGCTCGAGGATATATGGATGTCATTCGAAGACGAAAAGGCCTACCAACTGTTGATGTTATCGTGGTGGCAGCAGACAAGCAAAGAAATCTGAGCAAAAACAAAGAGATGGAATCGAGAAAAGAAAGCTGAAGATGCTCCAAGACTTATTTATCCATTGTATAGAGGAACATCTTCAGTTGTACTCTGTACATTCACATGCGGAAAGAGAATAATAAATGTTTTGTTTGATGGAATGTTTCGAGTTTTTTATGAGATCTGGGATGACCACCTATAGTGACGTACGTTACGGCTCGGCAAGCTCATCAGTATTACATGCCATTCGATTGCTCGTCCGTACTATAATCAGGAGTCGTCGCCGAAGATCTATCACTATATGTCAAGTGAAAAGATCACTTGGTATGGCGTTCTTTCAGTGACTGATTGTTGACTGCATGGATCATGGCTGGCAAAAACTGCTTATTGCAATTCCTTTCAGTCGACTATTTCGAGATCTCGCCTAAAAATTCAGCACAGTTTGAGGGAATAATGAATGATAATCATTATTTGAGCCACGCATGTCAGTGGTCTGCCAATGAGGGCTGACTTATAGAGCCCGATACACGTGTTTTCGATCTTGCGATCTCGTCAGTCGGGCAGTTTGCCCTTTCTCGTCTTTTGCTAATCTCTGTGGGTGCTCCAGTCCCCACAATAAGAGTTAGCGACGACGTACGTTTTACACTCTATGTCCAGTGAAGAACTCACCAAACACAGAGTATCGGCTCTATAAGTCAGCCCTCATTGACAGACCACTGACATGTGTGGCTCAAATAATGATTATCAGGCATATTGAAATTTGAGCTGTGGTCTTAAGAACACACACGAGATGAAAGATATGGAATAATGAATATTTGAACGATATCTTGCTAAGTGTTGTTACATATCTGGAAAACAGTGAAAAGGGATAAACTGCAATACAAAACAACGAATTCGGTTCTTTTCGGTTGTAAGGGAACAAGTGAATATTCGACCTCATTCGCTGTACAAGGGTTTTCCATAGGAATGAGAGTAAGCATTCGAAAGTTTAAATCCTTTGGCTAGGCCCATGCATGACCGGTTTTTCGAAGAAAACCCTTTTTAATGCTGTAAGGTTCAAAATGAAATTTCGTTTCACATCTGCTCACAATTCAATTATTGCTTCGCTGAGAACACGACATGAAGGTGTAGAAAAATTTTCTACTACTAAAGTCAGATGTTTAATGTAGAATTTTGAAAAGCAATTCCTAATTGAATAACAAAAATCGTACTTTGCTATGGCACGCGAAAGGGCCAATCAAACAATCGGCGGCTTGAAACGGTCACAAACTCCCTGCGCCTCGCCTTCCCACCCCGTAGGATAGCCAAAGTCCCCTTGTGGCGCAAGTGATTTTCAATCTTATTTTCCCTGCTGGGCTGCAGAGAAACGGTCTTTCATGAAAATAAGCACAGGGCTGGAACCTTTAAATCTTATGCTATTGATTTTATTACTAAAGTCTCAAAAGTGAGCTCTGCTCGGGGCGAAAAATATGCGCGTGTGAAACATAATTTCATTTTGAACTTTACAGCGTTGCACAACGTTCTTTTCGAAAGTCGGCCATATGCTAACTCTAGCCAGAGATTCAGGCTTGCAAATGATTACTAACACTCCCATGAACAATTCTCCTTCAGCGAATGAGGTGGGATACTTATGTGTTTCCTTATAACCGAAAAGAACCTGAATTGTACTTGGTAAACCGACCTGAATAATCTACACAGAATAATCATCAGGAGGTTTTTTCTACACCAAAAAATGTACCAATTGTTGCTTTGATTATCTCGCTTGGCTGTTACCTTCCATTAGCGGATATTCTACCACAGCTCTGCTCTTAGTATTGTAAAGTCTTCCTTTGTGAATGGAAATTTCCTTGGTGTCTTGTTCATTTCAAAAGTACCGATCCAGATCTTCATGTGGGACGAACCGTAAATTATCAGTGTGTGAAACAGACGCACTAACCAATGCACCACAGGACCACAGTAGACGTTCTAAGTGTCGCTCTACTTGCATTGTTCCAGTGTGATGGATAAGTCGAGCTTCGACCTCTGATGTAAAAAATGTCAACCCCGAATAGAGTTCGCAGTTCTTTTCTCAACAAGCACTACAAAAGACAGGTGCTGGCCGGCATCGATCCGGCGACCTACGTGTAAAGCAGACGTGATAACCACTACACCACAGGACCTCCACGAAAGCATGAACGCTGGAGGTGGGGATTTTTCAGTTTCTGCTATACTTCCTCCGCTGCATGCTCTCACCTCAAAGTCTCTAGGAGAAATGTTGCAATCTGACCTGAATATCAAAACGATGAAATTTTTGACGAAAGCATGATCGCTGGAGGTGGTGATTTTTCAGTTTCTGCTATACTTCCATCGCTGCATGGTCTCACCTCAAAGTCTCTAAGAGATATGTTGCAATCTGATCTGAATGTCAAAACGATGGAATTTTTGCTATAAAGGTTTTCATGGCATTTTGTTCAACGGAAAAACGAAAGCAGCTGCTGACTGGGATCGAACCGATGAGCTTTTTCGTGTGAAGCAAACGTGATGAGCACAAGATGAGAACAAGCTCAGCAACCCTAGTTGGCCAGAACCGATTATTTTTGATTGCTCCACTGTTATGGCTTGGAATCTTTTGTGAAGCATTTCAACCTCTAATGTGAAAGCTCTCTGGAGTTTCTTTTCCGTTTGGTAGCCCAGATTTTCAAGCCTATCCCTTACGCTGGAAAGAAGCTATCATTAAGAGTGTGAGTTGTTATTCGAAAGCCTAAACTCAAGCTAGCGCTTTCCGTGGCCGGTTTTCTCAAAAGACCTTTTCTATCGCTAAAAAATTTTCAAAAAATCATGTTTCACAACCACCGTGCAATCTAACTATTATTACTTCACTGGAAGCACGAAAAGCACATGGACGTGTAGAGAGAATCTTTTGGTATCAGAGTCAGACGTTTGGTCTGTACCCAAGCCCTAAACAAATACATCTCAGTGAGGCGACATCGATCGATGCCCGCGCCAGCCCGCTCTCTGCCCCACTCCACCGCCCGTGAATTGGCCCAAAGAAGACTCAAAGAAGATTCTGCGTGTGAAGCAGACGTGATAACCACTACACCACAGGACCTCAGCGAGCAGTGGTCCGTCAAAAGCGATGATTTTTGAACAGCCGCCATAACCACTGTTCGAACGATTACAGTTTCAAATCTTTGGTGAATATTTCAAGCTTCGACCTAAGTGTGAAATCTCAACAATTTTCGAACAGAGGTTGAGTATAGCTTTCTTCAGCTCTTAACCTCCTGTGGTGTAGTGGTTATCACGTCTACTTCACACGCAGAAGGTCGCCGGTTCGATCCCGGCCCAGGACCTGTCTTTGTTCACACTGCCATGAAAGCTTCTATAGCAGAAATTAAAACGTTTTTACATTGTAAGTCAGATTTCGACATTTGTAACAGAGACTTTGGAACCGCACAGTGAAGAAAGTAGAGTAACAGTTCAAAAATCACCGCTTCTCGCAAATCACCGTTCAGTGAGGCATTATGAAGATGCCTTTCCAATGGCTTATCGCATCATCGTGGGTGGAAGGTGTTCCTTGTTTTCTGACTGCAAAGTACAGTGAGGGATTTATCTACCGGAGAGAGCCTTCCAAGCCAAAAATCAGTCCGCTATTTCCATCTGGAAAGCCCAGCTGTAAGCAATATTAGGAATCACTACCGATTTGGTATCAACTTGTCGCAAGGTGGTATTATTCTCTTTCTAATTCACCGACTCCGGCGACTGACTTCTGTGGTGACAAACTGAGGAAGGCTCAGGTTAGGATGACCCAGAGTTCAGGTAACAGAAGCAAGTGAGACAGAAAAATTTCTGCCTCGCTATTCAACACACTGGGTGCTTTCGTCTACGACTTCGGGTGGTGAGACGACTGATGAGAACCAATCAAATCTCAATTTCAATGGGACTACATCGGAAAAGGGCAAAACGAACAAGCCTACAACACGCCATAGAGAGTGTTTCTTGATTTGCTGCTATAATACTAGAACAGTCTCCTCAGACGCCGACTTATACACCCTTCTTGAGGCTACTGGTCACATCAAAATCCATGTAATTGCTCTGTAAGAAACGAAAAACAGGAGGATCGGCATACGATAATTAGATGACGAATCTCTCGTTAATCGTGGAGCCAATTATCCGTTACGAAATGTCGGAGCCGCCGCCTTTCTCGCTCAATCCCATTTCTGCCATGTAGTCATTTCGTGCAGAGTTTAACCACAGCGCTTGGATATCCTTCACATTCAGCTTCCGTGACAAAAGAAAATCAGTATGTTCAACTGCTCCTCACCAACTTGTACACTCGATGAAAGTATATTATACGCGTACAAGAAGTTGGAAGAAGTCATCAGCCGCGGAAAGTCCTTTTAGGAATCGCTGTTCGAGACTTCAATGTCAGGTCAGGAACGATCAGTAAACACGAGTGTAGGATAGGAAAATTTGGAATGGAAAAACCAAACGAGAATGGTGACAGTCTTGTAGGACTCATATCGTGGCCCGTCTCTTCCATGCAAACTCATCTTTCAAGACGACAAAAAGCCACTGATGGATATGGAATCTTTCAAAAGCATGACTCACGTAGACATCAATCATAAACTTACAAATAAGTTGGCGCCTTTTTGACACCTCAGTGGTCCCTGAAGTTTGTATATGATCTGATCAGCGCCTTTACGAGCAAAGTTCTGATTCAACCATGAGCTCGAAAAAAGTGCTGTCATTGCTTAAAAGTAAATTATTTTGTGTACAACGAGAACGTCCTTATAAAATATTCTCCATGCCCAGCAGATAGAGGAAGACCCGACGGCAGACTACGAGTTGCTCGCCGAAAGATTCAAAACTAGAGGTTCTGATCGCATCTACTTGGTAGAGTTGCTACTAGAGATTTGCTTGGATAAAGAAGGGAACTGAGGCCTGAACCTTCTGCAACACACACATCTTGGCTGATAATAAATGGCAATTGTAGAAGATCTTTGCACGAGGATTCACATCAGTAAGAAAAGAGCGTTATTACAGGCAGCTCCAAAGAGATTTAATATGAAGAACCGCAGCCGCTAATCTCTGCAAACATTACGTTTCGCCTTCTTCCTTATGAATGAAAAATGAGGCTACAACCCGCCATGATATGTAGTTGATAACTGGATGAAAATCCCACTGGTGAGAAAACCACCCAAGAATTTAGCTTCTGAAGTTCAAGTTACGATTGAAAACATGAAGCGAGACACAGTTTCAGGACCCTATTCTCTACCTGTATTACTATAATACCTATACTTGTTCATCATAACTACTTTCTCAGAGATGGTGGCCACCATCTGCATGTATTTGTCGCAAGACATCTGACAACAGACCTTCACGAAGAAAACACCACTCGAGGACTTCGCACAGAGTCATCCCACCTAAGGAAGGTTACAGAAGGGTTTTCGTAACTACCGTTCAATATGCTTGCTGAGTGGACTCTACAAGCTTTCAACAAAAATTATCTTTTTGCGCATATTGAAGAATTTTGGACGAGGCGCAGCCAACTGAGCAAGCAGGATTCCGAAGGTGTTGCTGCTACATGGAGCATATCGTAACCGTGTCACGGATCATTGTGATCAGTCGGGGGGATACCATATAACCCTGGTTGTGACCTTCATTGACTAGCTTTGAATCACTCAACTACGACGAGGAGGGCATACTTATTGATGGAAAATTTCTGGTAAGCCTTCTTTTTGCAGGTAATATGGTCATCTTTCAGAAGAGTAGCAGTGAAAAACAAGGAGGAAAAAGGATCGGGTTACGTATGAAACAGGATGAAGATCTAGTTCATGAATAATCCAACTTCAAAGACGAACAAACTGAACTACATGGCTCTCTCATTACGGGAGGCACCTCGAACGTGTACCCTACACGTTCAGTAAACTTGGGAAGCAACTTGAAAGATGGATCAGACGTAAGAAGGAGAGTAGTCTGGGCCGCCTTTGTGCTACTCAGAAAAAAAAAACCATAGACCAGATAACGCACCCCAAACTCTGGTGCTCACCTTTTCGATTCAGTAGTCCGCCCAGCGCTCTTTTATGCAGCAAAAAAGTGGGGTGATAATACAACAACGTCAAGAAATCTGCGCACCACTCACAGGGCACTCGAGCGAAGTCTTCCGTAAGCTGATCGGCCTTCTCGACGTCCAATCGCTTTGGGCAGCACGGATCCTCGAAAAACTATCTTATCTTCGAGATCCATAAACATATATATCGATAGAGTTGCACAGATGGCGGTCGTCTACTAAGAAGAACAGATGACAGATAAACGAAGGACGACAACTGCATAGTAAACACTCCAGTGGAATGCAAGCGCTCTCTTGGAAGACACCCAAACAACAGGCCTACCGATTTCTGGCCAACGTCATGCATCTGCATCTGTAGATGGCAACGAACTTTAGAAGACGGGATGGGTTCCGCATACGTCACCATGCTCAAGACAGACCATCACCATCACAACAGCGGCCGCCACAAAAAACGAATCGAAACTATGATGGGGCTCGCATTATCAGTGAAGACGGGCCATCCAAGTATGCAAGGAAGTCACCATTGAAAATCAATGCTGCCACCTCTGTTCGAAAATTCGAAGAGAGTACTTTTCTGTTTGCTAGCGCAGATTTTCAAGCCTATTCCCAACGCTGGGCAAGAAGTTTTCATAAAGAGTATTAACAATTATTCGGAAGCTTCAATCTCGTGCAATGGCTGTACGTGCCAGTCTCTTGAGAAGACCCTTTTATAATGCTGAAAAAATTCAAAATAAAGTTGTATTTCACACGCGCACGTTTCTCGCACCAGGAGATTCTTTCTACACGTCCATGCTTTTCGTGCTCCCCGGTAAAGTAACAGTTAGATTGCGCGTTAGGTGTGAAATATGACTTTCAAAAATTTTTCGGCGTTAGAAAAAGGTCTTCTTAAGAAATCAGCCAAGTAGAGCGCTAGCTCGAGATTTACGCTTTCGAATAATCACTAACATTCTTTATGAAAGCTTGTTTCCA
The DNA here is from genome assembly GCA_019055375.1 of Parelaphostrongylus tenuis. NCBI lineage: Eukaryota > Metazoa > Nematoda > Chromadorea > Rhabditida > Metastrongylidae > Parelaphostrongylus > Parelaphostrongylus tenuis. The sequence goes on from JAHQIW010006249.1 coordinate 40,377, forward strand.
GCGTAAGGGCCATGCTTGAAAATCTGTGCTACCAAACGGATAAAAATTTCACAGAGCTCTTACATAAGAGGTTAAAGTGCCGATATGTTCATGAAAGACTCCAAACCATAATAGTGGAGCAATCAAAAATAATCGGTTCTGGCCAACTAAGATTGCTGAGCTTGTTGTGTAAAGTTCACCACGATTGCTTCACAAGTTCCCATTCAACAGCTACTATCGTTTCTCTCCGTTGAACAGTGTGCCATGAAAACTTTCGTCGTAAAAATTCCATCGTTTTGACATCAGGTCAGATTGCAATATTTCTCCTAGAGACTTCGAGGTGAGACCGTGCTGCTAAGGAAGTATAGCAGAAACTGGAAAATCACCACCTCCAACGATCACACTCTCGTAGAGGTCCTGTGGTGCAATGGTTTAGTGCGTCCTGTTTCACGCAATGGTAATTTACTGTTCGTCCCACGTAAAGATCTTGATGGGTATTTGTGAATGAACAAAACACCAAGGGAATTTCCATTTACAAATTAGAACTTCATAACACTGTGATCACAGCTATGGTAGGATATCCGCTAATGGAAGGTAACAGCCAAGGGAGATATCATAGCAACAAATAGTACATTTTTTGTTGTGCAAAAATCCCCTGATGATTATTCTCTGTGGAGTTTTTAGGTCGGTTTACGAAATAGAATCGAATACTTTTCAGTTATGAGAGAACAGATAAGTATTCGATCTCATTCGCTGTAGGAGAATTTTTCATGGCAGTGTTAGTAATCAGTCGAAGCTTGAATCTCTGGCTAGTGAAGCATATGGCCGATTTTCAAAAAGATCGTCTTACAACGCTGTAAAGTTCAAAATAAATTACGTTTCACACGCGCATATTTTGAGACTCTAGTTATGAGTCGATAGCGTAAGATTTAACGATTCCAGCCCTGAGCTTATTTTCAGGAAAGACCGTTTCTCTGCAGCCCAGCAGGAAAATAAGATCAAAATCACTTACGCGACAACGGGACTTTGGCTATCCTACGGGGTGGAAAGGCGAGGCACAGGGAGGATGGGACCGTTTCAACCAGCCGATCTATTGAATGGCCCTTCCAAGTGCCATAGGAAAGTGCGATTTTTGTTATTCAGTTATCAATTTTTTTTCGAAATTCCAGATTAAACATCTGACCCTAGTACTAGAAGATTTTCGCTACACCTGCATGTCGTAATTCCCAGCTAAGAAATAGTTGAATTGCGGGCAGACGTGAGACGAAATTTTATTTTGAACTGCACAGCATTAAAAACTGGTCTCTTTGAAAAGCGGTCATGAATGACCCTAGCCAGATATTTAGGCTTTCGAATGGCTGGCAACACTTCTACATAAAGTTCTTGCACAACGAATGAGGTCAAATATACATTTCTTCCCTCACAATCCTAAAGTACTCCACGTGCCCTTCGACTCGCCTCTGCTAACATTAGCAAGAGTCTAGGAGGAATCAAGAGAGGAGGAAAAGTGAAAGAATCACTTGATGTTGCGTTCTTTCAGGGTGATTGATTGTCGACTGGCTTACGGCTGTTACGCCACCTTAATGTCATACCTTCCAATCGACTTTTGAGACCTCGCGTAAAAATTCAACATAATTCGATACAATGTTTCAAGTCTCTCATGGTGGACTTTTCTGGAAATTTCTAAGCTTTTTGAATGAATTGGAAAGGTTAGTGACAACTACAGAATCACAGGTCTTGGCAACTCGCTATCGGTCGGGGTCCTGTGGTGTAGTGGTTCACGTCTGCTTCACACGCGGAAGGTCGCAGGTTCAATCCCGGCCAGGACCTTCTTTTGGTCTCCTTCATTGAACAACTGCCATAAAAGTGCAAAGATTCAGAACATTTTCACATTGTGGGTCACATTTTGATATTCGCTCCGGAGACTTTGGAGCAAAACTGTGAAACGGTGCTAGTATAGCAGAAACTCAAGAGAAATTTCTTTTGGCGAAATATAGTGATGGCGGTTTTGTGGTGTAGTGGTTACAAATCAGCTATAGAACGTCGCCGAATCGACTCTGCCAAGACCTAGATCTGCTCTGTTGATTAAATAAGGCCTCAGAAACTTTCCTAGCAAGATTAGACCGTTCTTGCATTAGAGGTGTAGATTCCGACGACCGCACCAGAGGAGTTTGGAGGGAAACAGCAGAGCGATAGAAGTACGGTAGCGATTCAAAATCACCACTTCATGCGATCCGCCGTACGTTGGGACCGTTGGTGAAGTGATTATCACGTCTGCTTTACGGAGAGGGTCGTTGGTTCGATCCAAGAGGCATACCTGATTTTGCAGTGCTCATTAAGAAATAATGTGGGAAACAGTAATATAAAAGGATAATATGCCTCTATTCGAAAGTCTAGAAAGTTTGCTACAATTCGATTATCGCAATGCGTTTTCGAACTCTTTGGGAAAAAGGTTATCTTCGCTCTTTCCACAAACTTTTGGAGACCATCAGATAGCCTAATTTTCGGCGAATCCAAAACTGTGCTTGTTTTTCTAGAAGGGCGCGCTGTAGCAGCGAAAATAAAATCAAGTCTCATCTTGGTGAGCATAGTCGCTCATATTCACGCTATTCAATTCGAAATTCTATATCCACTTCGTCAACTTTTTAGGTTTTTTTTATTTTTAAGTCTGCGCTATACTTCTACCTCTTCATAATTTTGCTTCTTTTAATAAAAAATCCCGTAAGTTTCTACGAAACAGAGAAAAAGTTTGAAATAAGTTACGAAGTCCGCACCATTCCGGGACGGTTTTGAGATCACCGCGCGCAGTGCACTCGAGAAATGTGCGATAATGCTTGCCGATGGTGAAATTCAAAATCGCCGAAGTTCGGGCTATTGATTGATTCCTAAAAGATTAAGAGAAAAGCTGTGTCCAGCGCAAGCGCTCCGAGTGTAAAAGTTGACCTCCTACAACACACTAGAATGGCAATTTCGTGACAAAAGCGCAGTGTTCGAATCGCTGAGATTTGGGCTGTCGAATGACCACCAAAATCTTGCAAATAATGTCTAAAAGACCCCGTTCTCGAAAGATGGAAAATTGTCTCGAGGTAACAGGAAAACAACATGCGATCACGGCAGTTTGTTCAATGAACACTGCCAAACCATGGCCTCTTACCGGAATGGAACCGACGATCTTCAGCATGTCAAACAGAAGATAATAACCATTACATCACGGTATCGCCATAATCGGTGTTTCGTCAAAATCAGTCATTCTTGTGTTCCTGATTTACTGCCATGGTTCCACGATATCGCCTCGAAGTCTCCGCTGTTGATGTCGAAATCTGACTTGTAGTTAGAAGTTCTTATTTTGGTATAAATAGTTCCATGGAGGCTTGCTTATTGAAGAGGGCAAAAGAAGGTCCTCGTCGGGATCGAACCAGCGACCTTCTCGGTGTGAAGCAGACGTGATAACCACGACACCACAGGACACCACATCAAAGTCTCGGCAGCACCGGTGGTTCTTTTATTGCCACTATATTTCCATTGATTGACGATCTTTTCTGCATTTCTAAAAATAAAACATCTAGAAATTTCTACAAACGGAGAAAAAATTCCCGAATAAATATCGAAACTTTCGTCCTTTCGAGGCAGCTTTGAAGTCGCCGCGCGCGGCACGATTATCAGACGAGCGATAATAGGCGCCGAACATGAAAGGTAATTTTCTTTTGACTGCTACAGCTTTCTGAAATTTCGAATAAAAGTTTCAGCGAAAACTAAAGAAACTTGAATCATTCAGTGGTACACATATAAAAAGCGGCTCTGAAGAAGGCGAACTGCCGAAACGTCAGCTGTGAATAAATTTTATTATAACACCTCGTGTTTTGCTTAAAGAAGAAAAACAGTAATTATACTGAAAACTAAAGCGATTAAAGTTTAGCAACAACTGGAAAATCAACGATGCCAGACGAAACTGTCCGTTGTCTGCACTTGACCGCGGATTTATTGGCCCTTAGTGATGCTGATTCAAGAGAAAAAATTTCGTCCCTACGAAATCATGGATATTTACCGAGTAGACGTATTCTTAGCATAAAGAATGCCAAGGTGTCCCAGAAATTCTCCCTTTCAATCCATAGCTACATCCCTGGAAAGAGCATGCCTTCCACCCTCAATCTGTATTTGTATTGCCTGTCTCATAAGAATGTACCTTAAGAACATATATTTTATTATAAGCAATCGAATGTACAACACTGCTGATTTAGCGATTTATCACACTTGACAGCACGTGTAATTTGTATGTTGTCGTCTTCTCTATGTAAGGGGATGCAGACTTCCAAGAGGATTGGCCACGACGAAGGGTACTGCTCAACTGACGAGGCTGTCAAGGCCATAAATGTGTATTGGGCTCTATAAATGTCCATAAAAGGCCACACGACATGCTGGCTCAGAAAATCATTATCATTCTACAATATGTAACCTCTAAGAGGAACTTATACGAAGAAGATTTCGGCATGTATCCAAAGTAGGCCTCAATAGCTTTCGCATTTATCAATTCGAGGACTGAATGCCATAGAAGAGATGCTTTTTCTAACCCAGGCCCATCATTTCTTTTCTTCAGCATATTTGTTCAGCAATCAGCAGTTAGTACAATCAGCATCGCTCAGCAGCTAATTATTAGATGGTTCCATAAGTGCTGGCATTAGAGCACTGAACACCAGATCTATCAAGAAGTACTTAAAATTGCATGGTTTTGGTATCGTTCAACTGCGCATTTTCTTGCAAACATTTTCGTATACAACTTTCATATGGATAATTTAGAATGGAGCTGCCTTAAGAACGAATTTGTCTGATAATGACGCGTAAGATAGAATGCTAGTGAAACATTAATGGTGCTTCCTGAGGACGGCCCGAACTCGACTGATCCTCCACACTGTCCTCTCCAGCTTTAAATTTCGTCAATAACTTCCTAGCCTTATCTGCAACCCTATCATCGCCCCAAGCTCCATAAATCTTTTGCCTCGTCACTAGACTTTCCACTACGCGCCATTCGTGCATGAGTAGCAAGCAAATTTCTTTCCAAGACAGCTCCATCTTGAAGCAACTATAGCCAAGTTGCTTACCAAAATGTTTGCTAGAAATGGGCAGTTGAACGATACCAAAACCATGCAATTTCAACTACATTTGGTTAAGAAAAGTGGTTTTTATTGTTTTGATGCCAAAACTTATGGTACGACCTAATATCTTTACTTCGGTCAAAAACTTATCCTTGTTGCATAGAATTCGTACTTCTGACAATCTACAGTCATTACACTTCTGGTGGTCACTGGATAGGCTGTGATTATAGTACTAGGTTTAGTTTCTGGAAATGCCTTCTAAGGGCACAGTACCAACGAAGGGTAGATACGCCTCAACTACTAGTTACTTAAGCCCACTGTTTCAAGCTCAGAGCGGGTTTTGTTGACAGTTGTATAGCAAGGTTCTTATAATAGGAGCACTTCTTCGTCATGAAAGGATAACATATCAAGCAGATTTCAATGGGTATTTTCAGTAAGAAAAACGCTTCTGAATCTTAACAAACTATATTATTTCGTAGGAAAACGTCATCCTCAAGGGTTGAATATATCTCCGGCTTTACACATTCTTGCCGCCTATTTGATGAAAGGAGAACGCTTTCTCTCATTCATCATTCTTGCGAACGCTAGACATAATTGCTTCTAATCAACTCCCAAACATCGAGCATGTACAGTTCGGAGAAGTTGATTTGTTTCCTTAGTCTGAGCACTACGTCGCCTTGAACATATTTACTCGAGATCAAAGAGTATGGTAAGATTATGGGTGACGGCATCTTCGACACTCACCGATTATCCTTTCAGCAACGTTCTCTTGATGAGATCGATCCCAATACTGTACAATGCTGGCTGGGATTAGGGAGGTTTTGCTCTCTTCGGAGCCTGGGAAGGTCAAAATGAATCGCGGTTCACTCAGTCGACCACTTTCCGAAGGTGCATCTTGGAAAACTTGGAGCGTCAAGTAATCGAATAGTAAAAAGTGTGGATTATGTCTTTGAGAAAGTGCACAGTCTATTGTCATATTTTGTGACGTTCGAAGCTTTTAATTCAAAATTTTACCTAAGCATATTTCTTCACACAATTTGTTCGATTAGCAGCTCTGCAATAGTCTGCAGAAAATAGATCCGAGAATGTGTTTACACCTGCGTACATCAATGTTGGATGTAATACTAGAGTAAAATCGGTCACAAGTATTGGCTTGGAAAGAAAGTGTTGGGGTACTTGTATAAAGTTGAACATTTATGCATGAATTTCCAACAAGAACGATAAAAACTATTCAATTCCTGAAACCGACTATTCATTAACCTCGGCATGCTTCAATAATTCCTAATTTTCTTCTTAAGTCAGACTCGAGATGTTATAGTATCTTTTATTCAACAGCTAAAGTTTCGGCAGTTCGCGTTCTTCAGAGCCTGGAAAAGTCAAGTTATGTACAACCCAATCAGTCAAGCACCTCCATTACTCCTTTAGAAAAAATTACCAGATCTAGATTTCGATCGCATCAAGCACAAGATCAACTCTCAACATACTCACCGCTTTTTATATGTGTTCCAATGAATGAATCTTTTTGGAGATTACCGTAAGGATATATATAGGTCTCTAATACGTCCAACCTATCAAACAACTATTCTCTAGAATAATGACCATCTTTTTTCAGGACCTTCTGCCATCGGTCCGCCAAGTTTTGAATCTGGTCGATGTACCATTCCTTCGAGTTCAAATCAAAGAACTCTGACATGCTTCTTCAATTCATTGAATGATTCAGATCGGCGATCCTTCAAAGGTGTTACGTTCGGATCGGAAAAGGCTATAGCCGGATGAAGGGCAATCTGGACCATAGGCGGGATGCGGCAAAACCTCGACTCCGCCCAGTTCATTAAACTTTGGTCTTTTTAGCACTGTGTGGTCTGGCATTGTCTTGCTGCATCAAAGCGCGCTTCCCGTTGCCCAAGGCCAAGTACTTTCTTTTTTGGCTTGTCGTAGACTGGACTTGGCGGAAGCTTGTGACAAAGTGAAGATAAAGACGAGTAATATCTAGGCCTTAAAAATGGAAAAACCTACGTAAGAAACTGTACTATTCCCATAATATGCATCGGAGTTATCTCATGCTTACTAGAGTGTCCCAGTACTTTCATTTCGATATAGGCACTTCGTAGCAGTAGGTTGACTCTTTGTACGTGAGCATTATGCTCCCATAACGAACTTCTTCTAGTTTCTCCTCAAAGGGTAGGGTTTTAAGCGACTGCCTTGAGCCCCCACCAATTATCCTCATCTTCCAAACTACATTCTCCATCGCTTGACTCACTCTAGAAGAACGAGCATTTGAGATGAGTCCGGTGTTTTTCATGGCAATATTCGATTCGTCATTATGCAGAAGAGAACTTGCTCACATAGTTGTGGAGGTTGATGTCTATGAGAAGCGGGTAACGGATTTAGTCTTTCATGTACTGATACGTGACATCAACGAACCACAAATGTTCGCATCTTGAGTTATTTGAAGAGTAGAAGCTAAACGAGGTACAAAAAAGCATCCCAAGGCCATAATGAACTAAAAAGAACTAAGTAGACTATGTGCAACTGATGAGCATAAAAGACAACAAATGTTACGGTACAAAAATTTTACACTGAAGCATAAATGGACATATAAGAAATTAATACCCATTAGACCATATAGCAAAGTCTCTTATACAGCACGTAGAAAAACTTCTCAACTGTATTTTTTGCCTTTTTTTGTTTTATTTTGCTAGTGCGGATCTCAGCACCTCTAGCATTGAATTCGTTGTTTCGTCTTTATCTTGAATGTCGTAGAAAATTAGGTTGAGAGAGTCTCCTTGCAATCTCGAGGAAAGCGTGGCTGTACCGTTCCATAAGGCGTCTAGAGAGAGCTGGGTGGGGGAGGGTGGGAGGGGAAGGGGGTTGGAGCGCGGCTCCACGCGCGCTACGACGAGCATCAGAACTACTCGGCCACGGCATCCCCCAACTGTATTATTGCTCGAAAATTCGACATAATTTCATAGATTACTCTAAGCCTTTCTTGAAGTCGAAATGGCACCTCTGTCGGTAGACGTAGACGAAAGCCGAAACGTACGTCTACCAATAGAGGTGCCATTGCAGACCTTACGTAAGGTTCAATACATTCTATCACACTATATCGAATTGTTGAGCGAGGTCTCCAAAAGGTCGATTGAAAGGAACTGTCCAAAATTCATAGGGAGCTAAATATTAAGAGACATAGAACGCATTGTGAATTATACTTCAAAGACAAACTACTGGTTTATGATTTTTGTTGGCATTGTTCCTACTACGAATGACCTTATTGAATACTCTTTAGCGCCATTCATTTATTCATTCACATGGTTACAAAACCGCCTTTAGTAGCGATAAGTCTTAATATCATAGTGAAACTACAACATTGCGATGATAACGAGCCCCGACTGCACCGTTAAAGCTCAACGAGGGTCGGCTGACATATTAAGACCGTACTTTAACCGGCTGAGTTCAGTGGACTTTAGCTGGGCGTGTCCGCCAACGTTGAACCTACTTTGCTCCGATTAATCGCCGACTACACTACTACTTTTCGCTGCAAGATCGCACACGAAGCGGTCCAAAACTTAGCTGCTCGTCTTGCAACGGAAAGTAGTACTCTAGTCGGCGAGCAATCGGGTCAGAGGAGGTGGAGTCGTTCCCACGCTAGCGGAGATGCCCATTTTGGATTCGCGGGAGTCAACCGGATAAGAGCTGAAGAAGGCTATACTATAACCTCTATTCGAAAGTTGGTGAGCTTTCACATTTGAAGTTGAAACTTAACATATTCAGCAAAGACTTCAAACTATAATCGTCGAACAGTGGATATAGGCGGCTGTTCAAAAGTCATCGCTTCTGACGGAGCACTGTCTGATGAGGTCCTGTGGTGTAGTGGTTATCACGTCTGCTTCACACGCAGAAGGTCGCCGGTTCGATCCCGGCCAGGACCTTAATGCAAAAAAATCAGAACGTTTTCACATTGCGGGTCAAATTTTCATATTTGCCTCGGAGACTTTGAAGCAAAACTGTGAAACGGTGCTTGTATAGCAAAAACTCAAAAATAATGCCTTTTGGCGAAACACTAGGCATGGCGGTTTTATGGTGTAGAGGTTACAAATCTCCTTATAAAAGGTCACCGATTCGATCTCGGCCAGGACCTAGTTCTGCTCTGTTCATTGAATAAAAGGACTTAAAAACTTTCGTACCATGATTAGAACATTTTTACATTACAGGTTGAATTCCGACGATCGCACCAGGGAGTTTGGAGAGAAACCGCAGAGCGATGGAAGTACGGTAGCAATTCAACAAAATCACCACTTCATGCGATCCGCCGTACGTTGGGGACCCTTGGTGAAGTGATTATCACGTTTGTTTTACGCGGAGAGGATCGTCAATTTGATCCAGGAGGCGAACCTGGTTTTGCACTGCTTACTAAGGAATAATATACGGCAACCTCTAATCGGAAATTTGAAAAGTTTGCTACAAGTCGATTATGGCAATGCCTTTTCGGACTCCTTGGGAAAAAGGTTATCTTAGCTTTTTTCACGAACTTCCAGAGATCATTAGATAGCTTAATTTTCGGCGAATCCAACACTGTGCTTGTTTTCTAACGGTCTCCGACACTATGCTTGATTTCTAAAAGAACCTCCTTGGCGTGCTTTAGCAGCAAAAATCAGATCAAGATTCACCTTGCCGCGCAAAGTCGAGCGTATTCACGCTCTTCAATTCGAAATTCTTTCTCCAAGTTTTTTTTTGAATTTTTAGTCGCAGCTATATTTCTACTCCTCCATGATTTACCTTCAATTCTGATATGAAAATCTCGCAACTTTCTTTGAAGCAGAGAAAAATTTTGAAACAAATTACGAAGACCGCTCCTTCCGGGGCGGTTTTGAGATCTCCGCGCGCAGTGCATTCAAGAGATGCGCGATAATGCTGGCCGGATGTGAAAGATAAAATTTATCTGGCTGCTACAGCGCAACAGCAAGGCCTGTCCAGAAATCAAACACCCTTTCAAAATCGCCGAAGTTCGGGCTATTGATAGATTCCTAAATGTTCAAGAGAAAAGCAGTGTCCAGCGCAAAACGCTTCGCGTGTGAAATTTGACGTCATTTTCGCTGCTACAACGCATAAAAGGGCAATTTTGAGACAAAAGCGCAGTGTTTGGATTACTGAGATTTGGACTGTCGAATGACCACTGAAATCCTCCAAAAAATGCGCAAAAGACCCTGTTTTTGAAAGATGAAAAATTGTCTTGAGGTAACGGGAGAGCACGAAGTTATCACGGCAGTTTGTTCAATGAACACTGCCAAACCATGGCCTCGTGCCGGGATGGAACCGACGATCTTTAGCATGTCAAACAGAAGATAATAACCATTACATCATGGTATCGCCATAATCGGTGTTTCGTCAAAATCAGTCATTCTTGTGTTCATGATTTACTTTTTTTCCATCGTTCTACAATATCGCTTCAAAGTCTCCGCTGTTGATGTCGAAATCTGATTTGTAGCGTGGAGACGTTCTTATTTTGGTATAAAAAGTTCCATGGAGGTTTGTTCACGAAGATAGCAAAACAAGGTCCTGGCCGGGATCGAACTGGCGACCTTCTGCGTGTGAAGCAGACGTGATAACCACTACACCACAGGAGACCGTTGAAGGTCTTGGCAACACCGTTGATTACTTAGTTAGCCACTGCACTTCCATTATTTGATGATCTTTTTGCAATTCTAAAATAAAACATTTAGAAATTTCTTTGAACGGAGAAAAAATTCCGAATTAAATAACGAAATCCTCGCTCTTGAAGTCGCCGCGCGCGGCACGATTATTAGACGCTCGATAGTAGGCGTCGAACATGAAAGGTGACTTTTTTGACTGCTACAGCCTTCTAAAATTTTGAATAAAAGTTTTAACGAAAAGTAAAGCGATGCAAGTTTAGCAGCAACTGGAAAATCACCGATCTTAATGAAACAATAGCGGTTGGGGTTCTGTGGTGTAGTGGTGATCAGGTCTGCTTTACACGCAGAATGCCGCTGGTTCGATCCCAGCCAGGACCTACCTTTTGCTCTTTTCCCTGAAGAAACTGCTATGAAAGTCTTTACAGTGAAGATTTTGACACATAGGTCAGATTTCGACTTTTGCCTCAAGGACGTTGAGCAAAACCGTAAAGCGGTGGAAGTATAGCGGCAGCACAAATCACCGCTCTTGACGAACCAATGCTCGTTAGGGTTTTGTGGTGTAGTGGTTGTGACGTCTGCTCAACGCACAGAAGGTCGCCGGTTTGATCCCGGTAAGGATCTGGTAGGCAGTGCTCATTGGGAAAACTATCCTACAACCTCTATTCGAAAATTCAGGAAAATGTAACAGCCAGAAGAAACTTACCTCTCAACTTCACCACGCATTATTTGTCTTACCGTTCTCCTAGCTTAGACTTTTTATTTTTATTTTATACTGCCAAATTAGCTCGCTATAAAGCCTAAGTCAAGGAGTGCGCAACGTAGTTTTTTTCGCTCTTCCAGCACTCTACGAAGAACTTTTTGAAAAATCAGATTTAGCTCCAAAATTACCTAGATCTATGATGTCAATTAGTTACTGAAACTTTCAATATACGTCATAATTAATATTTGAGCCAAAACGCCTTGTGGTCTGTTAATAGGCACTTGTACAACCCGATACACGTCTTTCAGCCTTGAGCAGCCTCGTCAATCGGGAGATATATTGAAATTTCAGCGTGGTCTGATGAAAACACTCGAAACGAACGGTGTAATATTTCAAATTAACAAGCAAGAACAATCGAGTGTTCAACACTGCCGACCTAGTGATTTTCACTTGATGGCAGTTGTGTAAATCGTTCGTCGTCGCCTACCCTGAGTCGGAGACTGCAGCACACCATAAGGACTGGCTAAAGACAAAGGGTTCTGCTCGACTGACAAGGCTGCTCGAGGCAAGACACGTCTATCGGGCTGCACAAGAGCCCATTAACAAACCTCATTACATGTTGACTGAAATAATTGTTATGTAATAAATTGAAATTTGAGCATGGTCTCAAGAAAACACTCGAAACGAACGGTGTAATACTGAACTTTGTCAATGGACCAGTTTAGAACTACGACTACTTCGGTGTTGTTTGTTGCGATTGGTACGAAATTCCGTCTACACGCCCATTCACACATCCAGCCGTGCAAAAAACTTCGGGCCGAGGGCGAAACTCAACTTTATTTACGCCGCTACATGCAGTAAAAGACCCTCTTCAGGGAGCAAGCACATCCTTGAAACCACCAGGAGTTGCGCTATTGAATGAGTCCTGGAGACTAAACAAACAGCGAAGAAGGCCTGCAATAACGCACTGAGCATCATTACTCATGATTTCTAATGTTTCTACTCATTTTTCGCAGTCGTATGATGTTTCCATTGAATCTAAGAGAATTGAGTGGTGAGCAAAAATTTTACCTCATGTGAGAGTTGAACCCACGCTTCACCCATACATACCCCATAAAACCATTAGGAATCATGAGCAATACATATCACAATGGCTATCACCTTAACTGGGTTTATAATGCGATACTGCTTACCCGACAGACTTGTTATAGATTGGTGCGTGATAGCAATAGTAGAGACACTGGAGAATGAGTGGTGGTGAAACGATGAATTTGTGGTATGGTGGTAGCGCGTTTCCGGTATGTGAAACGCGGGTTCGACTCCCGTCCGAGGTCGTGTTTTTGCTCACCACTCAGTTCTCTTAGGTATGTATAAAACATCAATAACAATGTGAAAAATGCAATTAATTCTTAGGCATAATGATAACATTACGTTGTGTCAAAGTCAAGATAATCACTAAAGATTTCAAACCATAATCATGGAGCGTGGAAGATGGGCACTCAAGCATACATGCTTCTAGCGAAAAAATTATTAATGTGGTCCTGTGATGTGTGTTTATCATGTCTACTTCACACGAAAAAGGTCTCCGCTTCACTCCCGACCACGGCCTTCTTTGCACTGTTCACTGAACAAACTGTCACGAGAATCTTCATAGCTTAATTAGGTTTTTACATTGCTGGTCAGATTGCAAAATGCGGCTCCGGGACGAAACTCAAAAATCATTGTTTTCTGTAGACCGCTACATGTTGGGGCTATGTGATGTAGTGGTTATCACGTTTGCTTCACACGCAGAAGGCCGACGGTTCGATCACGGCCAGGGTGTGGTCTTGCAGTGCCAATTTAGGAAAACTGTACTGAAACCTCTATTCGAGAATTTAGATGTTTTTACACCAAATATCGGAGGCATTACTATATGATGAAATATCGTTGAAAAGATGTTTATAAGCCTTTTTCTTCTATAAAAGCAGGACCCATGCGTCCTAAAAAAGACGATGTTTGAACCAGGAAACCATATCCTCGCAAAAAAATTATATGTTCCAAACTTTTGTTGAAATTTTTTCGCTAATTTTACTCATGTTTTTGTAATCATTCGAGGGCTTGAGAGACGCAGATGTTGACACACAATTTGATTCCGAGAAGGCCTTCATTATACTCTCCGACAACTTAAAAGGAGATTAGTTTAGCCTTTAGACTAGACTGCCCGTTGTCTGAACTTGACCCCGAATTTACTTTCCCCTTAGTGATTTTGATTCTAAAAAAATCTCATCTCTACGAAATCATGGATATTTACCGAAGAGACGTACTCTTAGCATAAGGAATGCCAACGTGTCCCAAAAATCCTCACTTTTGAATGCATAAGATACATCCCTGGGAGTAGAGCATGCCTTCCACCCTCAGTCTACATTTGTATTGCATGTCTCATAACAATGTACCCCAAGTACACACATTCTGTTATGAGTAATCGAATGTGCAACACTACCGATCTAGTGATTTATTACACTTGACAGCACGTGTGAATTGTACGTCGTTGCCTACTCTATTAAGGGGTATATACCCACGAGAGGACTGGCTACGACGAAGGGTACTGCCTAACTGACGAGGCTGTCAAGGCCAAAACACGTGTATTGTTCTCTATGAATGCCCATAAAAGATCACACGACATGTTGGCTCAAAAAAATAATTATCATTCTACAATGTGTAGCCTTTAAAAGGAACCTATACGAGGAAGTGTTTGGGATGTATCCAGGGGAAACCACAATAGTATTCACATTTATCAATTCGAGGGCTAAATGCCAGCGAAGAGATGCTTTCTTTGACTCGTACCCATCATTTCTCTTGCTCAGCATTCATTCAGCAATCAACAGCCAGTAAAATCACTATCGCTCAGCAGCGAATTATTAGATCGTGTCATGAGTGCTGGCATTGGGGCAATAAACACCAAATTTATGAAGAAGGAATTAGAAATGGCATGATTTTGGCACCGATCAACTGCGCATTCTCTGGCATAGATTTTCGTACACAACTTGCATATGGATGATTTAAGATGAAGCTATCTAGAGAACGAATTTTCCTGGTACTGAGCACGAATGACGCGTAAGGGGAAAATGCTAGTGAAACGCTGCTCAACATAAGTGGTACTTCCTAAGGGCGGCCCGAGCTAGACTGATCCTCCAGACTGTCCTCTCCAGCTCTGAATCTCGTAAATCACTTTCAAGCCGTCGTTTCTGCAACCGTATCATCGCCACCAGCTCAATTCTTTCTTGCATGAGTAGCAAGTGAATTTTTTTTCCGAGACGGCTCCATTTCCAAGGAAGTACAGCCAAGTTGCATATCAAAATGTTTGCTAGGAAATGGGCAGTTGAACGATACCAAAACCATGCAATCGCCACTATATTTGGTCTAAAAAAAAGTGGTGTTCACCATCTTTGTGCCGAATATTCTTGTTGCATAGAATTTGTACTTCTGACTATCCACAGTTACTAGACTTTTGGTAGTAATTGGATAGGCTGAGATTACAGTGCCAGTTTTAGTTTCTGGAAATGCCTTCTCAGGGCGCAATAGCAACGAAGGGTAGGTAAGCGTCGACTTCTAGCTACTTAAGCCCACTTTATGAAGTTCTGAATGGTTTTGATGACAGTTATATAGCAAGGTTCATATAATTAGAGTACTTCTTCGTCATGAAAGGATGATATTTTATTAAGAAGATTTCAATAGGTATTTTCAGTGAGAAAAACGTTTCTGAGTCTTAGCAAACCATATTAATTCATAGGAAAACGTCATTCTTGAGAATTGACGATATTACCGATTTTGCACATTCTTGCCGCCTATTCAATGAAAGGAGAGCGTTTTCTCTCATTCATCATTCTTCTCAACGCTACGCATATTTGCCTATAATCAACTCTCAAACATCGAGCACGTACAGTTCGGAGAAGTTGATTTTTTTAAGTAATCTGAGCATTACGTCGCCTTGAACATTTTTTGTCGTGATCAAAGAGTATGGTGAGATTATGAGTGGCGGCATCTTTGACACTCACCGATTATCTTTTCAGCAACGTTCTCTTGATGAGATTGAGCACAACACAGTGCAATTTTAGACGGAGTTGTGAGCGTCTTGCTCTCTTTAGAACCTGGGAAGGTCAAAATGAATCGCAGTTTACTCAGACAACCACTTTCCGAAGGTGCACCTTGGAAAATGTAAACGTCGAGTAATCGAATAGTAAAAAAATGTGGATTACGTCTTCTGAGAAAGTCCTCAGTCTAATGTCGCATTTTTGTGACGTTCGAAACCTTTCATTCAAAATTTTATTTAGGCATACTTCTTCACACAGTTTATTTGATTAGCAGCTCTGCGGTGGTCTGCAAAGAATTGGTCTAAGAATGTGTTTACACCTGCGTGCACCAATGTTGGATGTAACAGTAGAGTAAATCGGTCACAAATGTTGGCTTGGAAAGAAAGTTTTGGGGCACTTGCAAAAAGTTGAACATTTATACATGAATTTCCAGCAAGAACAGTAAAAGCTATTCAATTCCCGAGTCGACTTTCTATTAACTTCTGCATGCTTCAATAATTCCTAATTTCCTTCTTGAGACAAACATGAGGTGTTATAGTATTCTTCATTCAACAGCTGACGTTTCGGCAGTTCGCCTTCTTCAGAGCCTGGAAAGGTCAAATTGTCTGCAATCCAATCAGTCAAACGCTTCGTATACACCTTTAGAAAAAAATCACCAGACCTAAATTTTAATCGCATCAACCGCAAAATCAACTCTCAACATACTCACCGCTTTTTATATGTATTCCACTGAATGACTCGAGTAGAGACCACCGGAAGGAGATCACATAGGCTCATAATGTACCTTACCATCAAAACAACTATTCTTCAGATTGAAAAGTATCTTTTTTCACAACTTTCTGCCATCGGTCCGCCAAGTTTTGAATCGGGTCGAAGTATCATTGCTCCGACTCTGAATCAAAGAACTCTTACGTGCTTCTTCAACTTTACTAAATGATTCAAATCGGCGATCCTTAAAAAAGTGCTACATTCGGGTCGGAAGTCTATAGTCGAATGGAGTGCAGTCTGGACCGTAGACGGGATGCGGCAGAACCGCGACTCCGTACAGTTTATTAACCATCGGTTTCTTGGCACTTTGTGGTCTGGAATTTTCTTGCTGTAGCAAAACGCGCTTCCGGTTGCCCAAAGCCTAGTACTTTTCCTTTGGCTTGTCGTAGACTGGACATGGCGGAGGTTGTGACAAAGTGAAGATGAAGACGAGTAATATCTAGGCTTTCAAAAAGGAAAACCTTACGTAGGAAACTGTACTATTCCCATAATATGCATGGGAGTTATCTCATGCTTATTGAAGTGTTCCAGAACTTTCATTCCAATATAGTCACTTCGTAGCAGTAGGCTGACTCTTTGTTAGCATTACGTCCACAAGAACGAACCCCTTCTAATCTCTTCTCAAAGGATAGGGTTCTGAGCGACTGCTTTGAGTACTCACCAGTTATCTTTCATCTTCCAAACTATATTCTCCACCGCTTGACTCACTATAAAAGAACGAGCATCTGAGATGAGTTCAATGTTTTTTATGGTATTATTAGGTTCGTCATTATGCAAAAGAGAACTTGCTCACGTAGTTGTGGAGATTGATATCCATCAGAAGCGGGTAACGGATTTAATCTTTCATGTACTGATACGTGGCCGCAACGATCTACAAATGTTTGCATTTTGAGCTATTTGAAGAGTAGAAGCCAAACGAGATACAAAAAATCATCCCAAGGGCATAATGAACTAAAAAGAACTAAGTAGACCATGTGCAGCTAGTGGTGAGCATAAAAGGCAATACATGTCACAGTACAAAAAAGTTGACATTAAAGCATAAATGGATATATGAGGAATAAACTCCCATTAGACAATCTAGCAAAGTCTCTTATACAACACTATAGAAAAACTCGATTGTATTTTTTTTGCTTTATTGGTCCGTCCTTGTAGCGCTTTTTTTTTTGCTGTGCGGATCTCAGCACCTCTAGCATTGAATTTGCTGTTTCGTCTTTATCTTGAACGTCGTAGAATTTAGGTTGAGTGAGTCTCCTTCCAATCTCAAGGAAAGCGTGGCTGTAGCGTTCCATAAAGTGTTGCTGTTGACTGCCGAAGAGAGTTGGGGGGGGGGGGGGGGGGGGGGATGGGGGAGAGCTCGGTTTCACGCGCACCAGACGAGCATCACCGTCACTCGGCCACGGCGTCCCCAACTGTATTCGTGGTCGGAAATTCGACATAATTTGACAGATTATTCTAAACCTTTCGTGAGGTCTGATATGACCTCTATTGCTAGACGTAGACGAAAGCTGAAACGTACGTCTAGCACTAGAGGTGCCATAGCAGACCTAATGAAAAGCTCAAAACATTTTCATACTATATCTAATTATTAAGCGAGGTCTCCAAAATGTCGACAGAAAGGTACTGACCAAAACTTATAGGGAGCTATACATTAAAAGGCATCGAACGCATTGTGTAGTATATTGCAACAGATAAACTACTGGTTTATGATTTTTGTTGGCATTGTTCCTACTACGAATAGCCTATTGAATGCTCTTTAGCGATATTCTCGTTTTTAGTGGTTACGTAACCGCCTTTAGTAGCGATAAGTCTGAATATCATAGTGAAACTACAATACTGCGATGATAACGAGCCCCGACTGCTGCGTTAAAGTTTAACGAGGCGCCGCCTGACATATCAAGGCCATAGTACAACCGGGCGATTTTAGCGGACCCTAACTGGGCGTGTCCGAGAAAGATGAACCTTCTTTGCTTCGATTAGCAGCCCTACACTACTACTTTTCGCTGCAAGACCGCACGCGAATCAGTCCAAAACTTAGCTGCTCGTCTTGCAAAGGAAAGTAGTACTCTGGTCGGTGAGCAATCGAGGCAGAGGAGGTGGAGTCGTTCCCCACGCTGGCGGAAATGCCCATTTTGGGTTCGCGCGAGACGATCGGTTAAGAACTGAAGAAGGCTATATCACAACCTCTCTTTGAAAATTGGTAAGCTTTCACATCTGATGTCGAAGCTCGACATATTCACCACAGACTCCGAACTAGAATCGTCGAACAGTGGTTATGGGTGGCTGTTTAAAAATCATCGCTTCTGACAGAACACTGTCAGCTGAGGTTCTGTGGTGTAGTGGTTATCACGTCTGCTTCACACGCAGAAGGTCGCCGGTTCGATCCCGGCCAGGACCTATTTTGCTCTCACTGCCATGAAAGCTTCTATAGCAGAAATTAAAACGTTTTTACATTGTAAGTCAGATTTCGACATTTGTAACAGAGACTTTGGAACCGCACAGTGAAGAAGATAGAGTAGCAGTTCAAAAATCACCGCTTCTGGCAAGTCACCGTTCATTGGGGCATTATTGAAGAGGCCTTCCCAATGGCTTATCGCATCATCGTTGGCGGAGGGTGTTCGTTGTTTTCTGACTGTAAAGCGCAGTGAGGGATTTATCTACCGGGAGAGCCATCCAAGCCGAGAATCAGTCCGATATTTCCATCTGGAAAGCCCAGCTGTAAACAAATGAGAAATCACTGCCGATTTGGTGCCAACTTGTCGCAAGGTGGTATTATTCTCTCTCTGATTCACAGGCCCCGGCGACTGACTTGTGTGGTGACAACTTGAAGAAGGCTCCGGTTAGGATGACCTAAAGTCCAGGGAACACAAGCAAGTGAAACAGCAAAACTTCTGCTTCGCTGTTCAACAAACTGGGTGCTCTCGTCTACGACCTCAGGAGGTGAGTTGACCGATGATAACCAATCAAATCTCGGGTTCAATGGGACCTCATCGGAAAAGAGCAAAACGAACAAGTCTGCAACAGGCTACGGAGAGTACTCTTGCTTTGCATTTATAATAGTAGGACAGTCTCCTTAAACGCAGACCTATACGTCCTTTTTGAGGCTACTGGTTACATCAAAATCTATGGAATAGCCCTGAAAGAAACGAAAAGCAGGAGCATCGGTTGCGATAATTAGATGACGAATCTCTCATTAATCGTGGAGCCAATTATCCGTTACGAAACGTCGAAGGCGCCGCGTTTCTCGATAACCACCATTTCTGACATGTAGTCATTTCGTGCAGAGTTTTACCACAGCGCTTGGATATCCTTCACATTCAACTTCCGTGACAAAAAAATCAGTATCTTCTACTGCTCCTCACCAACTTGTACACTCGATGAAAGTATATTATACGCGTACAAGAAGTTGGAAGAAGTTTTCAGCCGCAGAAAGTCCTTTTTAGCAATCGCTGTTCGAGACTTCAGTGTCAGGTCAGGAACGGTCAGTAAAAACGAGTGTAGGATAGGAAAATTTGGAATGGAAGAAGCAAACGAGAATGGTGACAGTCTTGTAGGAATCCTATCGTGGCTCGTCTCTTTCATGGGAACTCATCTTTCAAGACAACAAAAAGCCACTGATGGACATGGAATCTTTCAAAAGCACGACTCAAGCGGAGATCGATCATAAACTTGCAAATGGGTTGGTGCCTCTTTGACACCTCAATGGTCTCTGGAGTTTGTATAGGATCTGATCAGCGCCTTTACGAGCAAAGATCTGATTCAACCATAAGCTCGAAAAAAAGGGCTGTCATTGCTTGAAAGTAAATCATTTCGTGTACGACTAGAATGTCCTCATTAAAATATTCTCCTCAGATACCCGGCAGATAGAAGAAGACCCGACCGAAGACTAAGAGTTCCTCGCCAATAGATTCAAAACTAGAGGTTCTGATCGCATCTACTCAGTAGAGTTGCTACTTGAGATTTGCTTGAAAAAGAAAGAAACTGAGACCTGAACCTTCCGCAACACAGACACATCTTGGCTGATAAGAAAAGGCGATTGTAGAAGAATTTTGCAAGAGGATTCACATCAGTAAGAAAAGAGCGTTATTACAGGCAGCTTCAAAAAGATCAAATATGAAGAACCGCAGTCACCAATCTCTGCATACCTCTTCCTGATGAATGAAAATGAGACTACAACCCGCCATGATATGTAATTCATAACTGGAAATGAAAATCCCATTGGTGTGAAACCACCTAAGAATTTAGCTTCTAATGTTCAAGTTGCGATTGAAAGCATGTAGAGAGGCACAGTTGCAGGACCCGATTTATACCTGTATTGCTATTATATCTATATTTGTTCGTCATAATTACTTCCTCAGAAATGATGGCCACCATTTGCATGTATTTGTAGCAAGACATCTGACATCAGACCTTCAGAAAGAAATACCACTGGAGGACTTCGCACACAGTTATCCCAACTAAGGAACGTGACAGAAGGGATTTTCGTAACTACCGCCCAATATGTTTGCTGAGTGTTCCTACAAGCTATCAACGAAAATCATCTTTTGCGCACATGGAAGGATTTGGATGAGGCGCAGCCAGCTGTGCAAACAGGATCCCTAAGGGGTCGCTGCTGCATGGACCATGTCGTAACCGTGTCACGGATCATAGTAATCAGTCGGGGATGCCAGATGTCCCTTGTTGTGACCTTCACTGACTAGCTTTGAATCACTCGACTACGACGAGTAGAGGCATACTTGTTGATGGAAAATTTCTAATAAGCCTTCTATTTTTAGGTAATATGGTCATCTTTCAGGAGAGTAGCACTGAAAAACAAAAGTGGTTTCAAGTTTGGGTTACGCATTGAACACGATAAAGATCTAGTTCATGGATAATCCAGACTGCAGAGACGAATAGACTGAACTAGATGGCTCTCTGATTACGGAGGCACCTTGCACGTGTACCTTAGACGTTCAGTAAACTTTGGAAGCAACATGAAGGATGGAGAAGTAGAGTAGTTTGGGCCGCCTTCGTGCTTCTCAGAAAAAAGAACCATAGACCAGATAACGCACCACAAACTCTGGTGCTTGCCTTTTCGATTCAGTCCCCTTTGTGAGTGGTAATTTCCTTGGTGTTTTCTTCATTCAAAAGTACCGATCCAGATCTTCAGGTGGGACGAGCAGTAAATTATATTGTTTGAAACAGACGCACTAACCATTGCACCACAGGAACACAGTAGACGTTTTAAATGTCACTCTACTTGCATTGTTCCAGCCTGATGGATAAGTTGAGCCTCGACCTCTCATGTAAAAGTCGCAAAACCACGAATAGAGTTTCCAGTCCCTGTTTCCCAATAAGCACTGCAAAAGACAGGTCCTGGCCGGGATGGAACCGGCGACCTTCTGCGTGTAAAGCAGACGTGATAACCACTACACCACATGACCTCGACTACAGTGTGATCGCTGGAGGTCATAAATCTCCAGTTTCTGCTATACTTGCTTCGCTGCACGGTCTCACCCTGAAGTCTCTAGGAGAAATGTTGCAGTCTGACCTGATGTCAAAACGATGCAATTTTTGCTATGAAAGTTTCTATGGTACTTTGTTCAACGGAAAAACGAAAGCAGTTGCTGCATGGGATCGAACCGATGAGCTTTTGTGTATGAAGCAAAGGTGATGAACACTACACAACAAGCTCAGCAACCCTAGTTGGCCAGAACCGATTATTTTTGATCGCTCCACGATTATGGTTTGGAATCTCTTATGAACATATCGCTTTTTAACCTGTGATGTAAAAGCTCTTTGGAGTTTTTTTCCGTTTGGCACAGAATTTCAAGCCTATGCCTTACGCTGGAAAGGAGCTTTCGTAAAGAGTGTCAGTAATTATTCGAAAGTCTAAATCTCAAGCTAGCTCTTTACGTGGCCGGTTTTCTGAGAAGACCTTTTTCTAACGCTGAGAAAATATTTAAAAAATCATGTCTTACACCCAACGTGCAATCTAACTATCACTTCACTCGATGCACGGAGAGCACCTGGATGTGTAGAGAGAATCTTCTGGTACTGGTATTGGAGTCAGATGTTTGATCTGAAGACTTTCTCACGTATTTGAATCAATCTCATTTCTCCTGCTGCATTGCAGAGAAATATTCTTTTCAGGTTATAAGCAAAGCGTTGGAATCGGAAAATTTTACGCTATTGAATGATCACAATAGTGTAAAGAAAGAGCTTTGAACTGCGAGGAACATGAGCGTGTGAAACATAATTTTATTTTGAATTTTTAGCATTAAAGAAGGGTTTGCCCAAAAGACCGGCCACGTACCCCTAGCTCGAAATTTATGCTTTCGAATAACTATTAACACTCTTTATGAAAACTTCTTGCCCACCGTAGGGATAGGCTTGGAAATCTGTGCTACCAAACAGAAAAGTACTCTCTACGACTTTTTGAATAGAGGTGGCAGCATGGTGTTCTTCAGTGGTAACTTCCTTGTATACTTGGATGGCTCGTCTTCACTGATAATGCGAGCCCCAGCATAGTTTCGACTCGTTTCTCTTTGGCGCAGCTGTTGTGATGGTGATGGTCTGTCTCAGGCATGGTGACGTATGCAGAATCCATACCGTCTTCTAAAGTTCGTTACCATCTACTGATGCAGATGCTTGACATTAGCGACAAACCCGTCGGCCTGTGGTTTGAGTGTCTTCCAAGAAAGCGTTTGCACTTCATTAGAGTTTACTATGCAGTCGTCGTCCTTCGTTCATCTGTCATCTGTTCTTCTTATCTGACGACCGGCCCATCTGTGTAACTCTATCGATATATATGTTTTGGATCTCGAAGATGAGATAGTTTTCGAGGATCTGTGCTGCCCAAAGCGACTAGACGTTGAGAAAACCGATCAGCATACGGAAGACCTCGCTCGAGTGCCCTGTGAGTAGTGCGCAGATTTCCTGACGTTGTTGTAGTATCACTCCACGTTTTTGCTGCATAAAAGAGCGCTGGGAGAACTACTGAATTGAATAGGCAAGCAACAGAGTTTGGAATCTGGTCTATGGTTCCTTTTTTTCTGAGAATCACGAAGGCGGTGGTCCATACTACTCTTTTTCTTACGTCTAATCCATGCTTCATGTTGATTCCCAAATTTACTGAACGTCTGAGGTACACGTACAAGGTGCCTCTGTAATCAGAGGGCCATCCAGTTCAGTTTGTTCGTCTCTGCAATCTGGATTATTCATGAACTGGATCTTCGTCGTTTTTAATACGTAACCCAATACTGAAACCATCTTTCTTTTTCACTGCTACTCTTCTGAAAGATGACCATATTACCTGAAAATAGAAGGCTTATTAGAAATTTTCCATCATCAAGTATGCCCTCCTCGTCGTAGTAGAGTGATACAAAGCTAGTCAATGAAGGTCACAACAAGGAACATATGGTATTCCCGACTGATAGCTATGATCCGTGACACGGTAACGATATGGTCCATGCAGCAGCGATCCCTTCGGGATCCTGCTTGCACAGCTGGCTGCGCCTCATCTAAATTCTACCATATGCGCAAAAGATGATTTCCGTTAATAACTTGTAGGTACACTCAGCAAGCATATTGGACTAGTAAACTCTAATGAAATGCAAACGCCTTCTTGGACAACACTCAAACAATGGGCCGTCTGGTTTGTGGCTAACGTCAAGCATCTGCATCAGTAGATGGCAACGAACTTTAGAAGACGGAATGAATTCTGCATACGTCACCATGCTCGAGACAGACCATCACCATCACAACAGCTGCGCCAAAGAGAAACGAGTCGAAACTATGCTGGGGCTCGCATTATCAGTGAAGACAGGCCGTCCAAGTATACAAGGAAGTTACCACTGAAGAACACCATGCTGCCACCTCTATTCGAAAATTCCAAGAGAGTACTTTTCTGTTTGGTAGCACAGATTTCCAAGCCTATCCCTACGGTGGGCAAGAAGTTTTCATAAAGAGTGTTAATAGTTATTCGAAAGCATAAATTTCGAGCTAGGGGTATGTGGCCGGTCTTTTGGGCAAACCCTTCTTTAATGCTAAAAATTCAAAATAAAATTATGTTTCACACGCTCATGTTCCTCGCAGTTCAAAGCTCTTTCTTTACACTATTGTGATCATTCAATAGCGTAAAATTTTCCGATTCCAACGCTTTGCTTATAACCTGAAAAGAATATTTCTCTGCAATGAAACAGGAGAAATGAGATTCATTCAAACACGTGAGAGTCTTCAGATCAAACATCTGACTCCAATACCACTACCAGAAGATTCTCTCTACACATCCAGGTGCTTTCCGTGCATCGAGCGAAGTAATAGTTAGATTGCGCGTTGGGTGTGAGACATAATTTTTTTAATAATTTCTCAGCGTTAGAAAAAGGTCTTCTCAGAAAACCGGCCACGTAAAGAGCTAACTTGAGATTTAGACATTCGAATAATTACTGACACTCTTTACGAAAGCTCCTTTTCAGCGTAAGGCATAGGCTTGAAATTCTGTGCCAAACGGAAAAAAACTCCAAAGAGCTTTTACATCACAGGTTAAAAAGCGATATGTTCATAAAAGATTCCAAACTATAATAGTGGAGCAATCAAAAATAATCGGTTCTGGCCAACTAGGGTTGCTGAGCTTGTTGTGTAGTGTTCATCACGTTTGCCTCATACACAAAAGCTCATCGGTTCGATCCCATACAGCAGCTGCTTTCGTTTTTCCGTTGAACAAAGTGCCATAGAAACTTTCATAGTAAAAATTGCATCGTTTTGATATCAGGTCAGACTGCAACATTTCTCCTAGAGACTTCGAGGTGAGACCGTGCAGCGAAGCAAGTATAGCAGAAACTGGAGAATTACGACCTCCAGCGATCACACTGTAGCCGAGGTCCTGTGGTGTAGTGGTTATCACGTTTGCTTTACACGCAGAAGGTCGCCGCTTCGATCTCGGCCAAGACCTGTCTTTTGCAGTGCTTATTGGGAAAACAGGGACTGGAAACTCTATTCGTGGTTTTGCCACTTTTCACATGAGAGGTCGAGGCTCAACTTATCCATCAGGCTGGAACAATGCAAGTAGAGTGACATTTAAAACGTCTACTGTGTTCCTGTGGTGCAATGGTTAGTGCGTCTCTTTCACACAATAAAATTTACTGCTCGTCCCACCTGAAGATCTGGATCGGTACTTTTGAATGAACTAAACAACAAGGGAATTTCCACTCACAAAGGGACTTCACAACACAGGGAGCAGAGCTATGGTAGAATATCCGTTAATGGAAGGTAACAGCCAAGGTAGATGATCAAAGCAACAAATAGTACAATTTTTGGTGCACAAAAAATCTCCTGGTGATTACTCTCTGTAGAGTATTAAGGTCGGTTTACCAAACAGAATTCGGTTACTTTTCGGTTATAAGGGAGCAAATAAGTATTCGTCCTCATTCGCTGTAGAAGAATTGTTCAAGGGAGTGTTAGTAATTCATCGAAAGCTTGAATCTCTGGCTAGTGGAGCATATGACCGATTTTCGAAAAGACGGTTTTACAACGCTGTAAAGTTCAAAATAAATTCACGTTTAACACGCGCATATTTTTCGTCGGGCACACCTCAATCTTGAGACTCTTAGTTGTGAGTTGATAGCGTAAGATTTAACGATTCCAGCCCTGTGCTTATTTTCAGGAAAGACCGTTTCTCTGCAGCCCATTAGGGAAAATAAGATCAAAATCACTTACGCGACAAGGAGGCTTTGGCTATCCTACTGGGTGGAAAGGCGAGGCGCAGGGAGGATGTGACCGCTTCAATCCGCCGATCTATAGATTTGCTCTTCCGTGCGCCATAGGAAAGTACGATTTTTGTTATTCAGTGATCACTTCTTTTTCGAAATTCCAGGTCAAACGTCTGACTCTGGTATTAGAAGTTTTCGCTACACCTGCATGTCGTGTTCCCAGCTAAGAAATAGTTGGATTGCGGGCAGAAGTGAAACGAAATTTATATTAAACTCCCAGCATTAAAAACTGGTCTTTTTGAAAAGCGGTCATGTATGACCCTAGCCAGAGATTTAGGTTTTCGAGTGGTTGGCAACACTTCTATAAAGAGTTCTTTTACAGAGAATGAGGCCAAATGTTCATTTCTTTCCTCATAACTGAGAAGTACCCCACGTGCTCTTCGATTCGCCTCTGCTAACATTAGCAAGAGTTTAGGAATAATTAAGAGAGCAGGATTAAGTGAAAGAATCACTTAGTGTTGCGTTCTTATAGAGTGAATGATTGTCGACTGGCTTACGGCTGTTACGCCACCATAACGTCATACCTTCCAATCGACTTTTGAGACCTCGCGTAGAAATTCAACATAATTCGATACAATGTTTCAAGTCTCTCAGGGGGGTCACTTTTCTCCATTTCTGGAAATTTCTAGGCTTTTTGAATGAATTGTGAAGAAAGTCGTGGAACAATAGAAGTTTAGTAACAACTACAGAATCACCGGTCTTGGCAACTCCCTGTCAGTCGAGGTCCTGTGTTGTACTGGTTATCAAGTCTGATTCACACGCAGAAGGTCGCCGGTTCTATCCCAGCCATTGCCTACTTTTGGTCTCCTCATTGAACAACTGCCATGAAAAATGCAAAGAATCGGAACATTCTCACATTCTGGGTCACATTTTGATATTTGCCCTGGAGAATTTGAAGTAAAACTGTGAAACGGTGCTAGTATAGCAGAAACTCAAGAGAAAGTTTTTAGGCGAAACACTGATTATGGCGGTTTGTGGTGTAGTGGTTACAAATCAGCTTATAGAACGTCGCCGAATCGATCTGCCAGGAGCTGGATCTGCTCGTTCATCAAATAAGGCCTTAAAAACTTTCTTAGCAAAATTAGAACGTTCTTACAATACAGGTTAGCAGGTTAGATTCCGACGATCGCACAAAAGAGTTTGGTGGGAAACGGCGGAGCGATGGAAGTACGGTAGCGATTCAAAGTCACCACTTCATGTAATCCGTCGTACGTTGGGACCCTTGGTGAAGTGATCATCACGTCTGCTTTACACAGAGAGGGTCGTTAGTTCGATCCAAGAGGCGAACCTGGTTATGCAGTGCTCAATAAGAAATAATATGGGGAATAGTAATATAAAAGAATAATATGCCTCTATTCGAAAATTTAGAAAGTTTGCTACAATTCGATTACCCCAGGCATTTACGAACTCTTTGGGAAAAAGGCTATCTTCGCTTTTCCACGAACTTTCGGAGACCATTAGATAGCCTAATTTTCGGCGAATCCAAAACTGTGCTTGTTTTCTAGAAGGGCGCGCTGTAGCAGCGAAAATAAAATCAAGTCTCATCTTGGTGCGCATAGTCACGAATATCCCCGCTATTCAGTTAGAAATTCTATCTCCACTTCGCCAAGTTTCTAGGTTTTTTTTTATTTTTTAGTCTCCGCTATACTTCTACCCTTCCATGATTTTCCTTCATTTCTAATAAAAAAATACCGTAACTTTCTACGAAACAGAGAAAAATTATGAAATAAGTTACGAAGACCGCGCCTTCCTGGGACGGTTTTGAGATCTCCGTGGGCAGTGCACTCGAGAAATGTGCGATAATGCTCGCCGAGGGTGAAATTCAAAATCGCCGAAGTTTGGGCTATTGATTGATTCCCAAATGATTAAGAGAAAAGCTGTGTCCAGCGCAAACCGCTCCGAGTGTGAAACTCAACCTCCTACAACGCATTAGAGCATTAGAATGGCAATTTCGGAACAAAAGCGTAGTGTTCGAATCGCTGAGATTTGGGCTTTCGAATGACCACTAAAATCTTGCAAAAAATGCCTGAAAGATCTGTTCTCGAAAGATGGAAAATTGTCTCGAGGTAACAGGAAAACACCAAGTTATCACGGCAGTTTGTTCGATGATTACTGCCACACCATAGCCTCTTACCGGAATGGAACCGACGATCTTCAGCATGTCAAACAGAAGATAATAACCATTACATCACGGTATCGCCATAATCGGTGTTTCGTCAAAATCAGTCATTCTAGTGTTCCTGATTTACTGCCATCGTTCCACAATATCGCTTCGAAGTCTCCGCCGTTGATGTCGAAATGTGACTTGTAGCGTGTAGAAAATGAAGAAAGCAAAACAAGGTCCTGGCCGGGATCGAACCGGCGACCTTCTGCGTGTGAAGCAGACGTGATAACCACTACACCACAGGACCCCGCGGCAGGATCTCGGCAGCACCGGTGATTCCTTTATTGCCACTATATTTCCATTATTTGACGACCTTTTCTGCATTCCTAAAGTAAAACATTCAGAAATTTCTACAAACGGAGAAAAATTCCCAAATAAAAAACGAAACTCTCGTCCTTTCGAGGCAGCTTTAAAGTCGCGGCGTGCAACACCATTATCAGACGAGCGATAATAGGCACCGCACATGAAAGGTAATTTTATTTTGACTGCTACAGCTTTCTGAAATTTCGAATAAAAGTTTCAACGAAAAGTAACGCAATAAAAGTTTAGCAGCAACTGGAAAATCACCGATGCCACACGAAATTGCCCGTTGTCCGAACTTGAGCGAGAATTTATTGGCCCATAGTGATGCTGATTCCAGAAAAAAATTCATCTCTACGAAATCATGGATATTTACAGAGTAGACGTATTCTTAGCATAAAGAATGCCAAGGTGTCCCAAAAATTATCATTTACAATCCTTAGCTACAACCCTGGAAGAAGAGCATGCCTTCCACCCTCAGTCTATATTTGTATTGCCTGTCTCATAAGAATGTACCTCAAGGACTAATATTCTACTATGAGCAATCGAATGTCCAACACTGCTGATCTAGCAATTTATCACACTTGACAGCCCGTGTAAATTGCACGTTGCCGCCTTCTCTACGTAAGGGGATGCAGACCCCCAAGAGGATTGGCTACGACGAAAAGTACTGCCCAACTGAAGAGGCTGTCAAGGCCAAAACACGTGTATTGGGCTCTATAAATGTCCATAAAAGGCCACACGACATGTTGGCTCAAAAAATAATTATCATTCCACAATATAGAACATCTAAGAGGAACTTATGCGAAGAAGATTTCGGCATGTATCCAAAGTAGGCCTCAATAGCTTTCGCATTTATCAATTTGAGGACTAATTGCCATAGAAGAGATGCTTTTTCTAACCCAGGCCCATCATTTCTTTTCTTCAGCATATTTGTTCAGCAATCAGCAGTTAGTACAATCAGCATAGCTCAGCAGCGAATTATTAGATCGTTCCATAAGTGCTGGCATCAGAGCACTGAACACCAGATCTATCAAGAAGTACTTAAAATTGCATGGTTTTGGTATCGTTCAACTGCGCATTTTCTTGCAAACATTTTCGTACAAAAATTCCATATGGATGATTTAAAATGGAGCTGTCTTGAGAACGAATTAGCCTGATACTGACGCGTAAGGGGAAAATGCTAGTGAAACATCACTGGTGCGTCCCGAGGACGGCCCGAGCTCCACTGATCCTCCAGAATGTCCTCTCCAGCTTTGAATTTCGTTAATAACTTCCTAGCCGCCATTTCTGCAACCCTATCATCGCCCCAAGCTCCATAAATCTTTTGCCTCGTCACTAGCATTTTCCTCTACACGCCATTCGTGCATGAGTAGCAAGCAAATTTATTTCCAAGACAGCTCCATCTTGGAGCAACTATAGACAAGTTGCTTACCAAAATGTTGGCTAGAAATGGACAGTAGAACGATAGCAAAACATGCAATTTTAACTACACTTGGTTTAAAACAGGTGGTGTTTACTGTTTTAGTGCCAAAACTTATGGTACAACCTAATATCTTTATTTCGGTCAACAATTTATCCTTGTTGCATAGAATTTGTACTTCTGACAATCTACAGTAATTACACTTCTGGTGGTCACTGGATAGGCTATGATTATAGTAGACGGTTTAGTTTCCGGAAATGCCTTCTCAGGGCACAGTACCAACGAAGTGTAGGTACGCCTCAACTTCTAGTCACTTAGGCCCACGGTTTGAAGTTCAGAGCGGGTTTTGTTCACAGTTGTATAGCAAGGTTCTTGTAATGGGAGCACTTCTTCGTCATGAAAGAATAACATATCAAGCAGATTTTAATGGGTATTTTCAGTAAGAAAAGCGCTTCTGAATCTTAACAGACTATATTAATTCGTAGGAAAACGTCATCCTCAAGGGTTGAATATATTTCCGGCTTTACACATTCTTGCCGCCTATTTGATGAAAGCAAAGCGTTTTCTCTCATTCATCATTCTTCCGAACGCTAGACATATTTGCTTCTAATCAACTCCCAAACATCGAGCATGTATAGTTCGGAAAAGTTGATTTGTTTCCTTAGTCTGAGCACTTCGTCGCCTTGAACATATTTAGTCAAGATCAAAGAGTATGGTAAGATTATGGGTTACGGCATCTTTGACACTCACCGATTATCTTTTCAGCAACGTTCTCTTGATGAGATTGAGCACAACACAGTGCAATTTTAGACGGAGTTGTGAGCGTCTTGCTCTCTTTAGAACCTGGGAAGGTCAAAATAAATCACACTCTACTCAGTCAACCACTTTCCGAAGATGCGTCTTGGAAAACTGTGAACGTCGAGTAATCGAATAGTGAAAAATGTGGATTACGTCTTCTGAGAAAGTGCACAGTCTAATATCATATTTTTGTGACGTTCGAAGCCTTTAATTCAAAATTTTACTCAGGCATACTTCTACACACAAATTATTCGATTAGCAGCTCTGCAATAGTCTGCAGAAAATAGATCCGAGAATTTGTTTCCACCTGCGTACATCAATGTTGGATGTAACACTAGAGTAAAATCGGTCACAAGTATTGGCTTGGAAAGAAAGTTTTGGGGTACTTGTATAAAGTTGAACATTTATGCATGAATTTCCAACAAGAACGATAAAAACTATTCAATTCCTGAAACCTGACTATTCATTAACCTCGGCATGCTTCAATAATTCCTAATTTTCTTCTTAAGTCAGACTCGAGATGTTATAGTATCTTTTATTCAACAGCTAAAGTTTCGGCAGTTCGCGTTCTTCAGAGCCTGGAAAAGTCAAGTTATGTACAACCCAATCAGTCAAGCACCTCCTTTACTCCTTTAGAAAAAATTACCAGATCTAGATTTCGATCGCATCAAGCACAAGATCAACTCTCAACATACTCACCGCTTTTTATATGTGTTCCAATGAATGAATCTTTTTGGAGATTACCGTAAGGATATATATAGGTCTCTAATACGTCCAACCTATCAAACAATTATTCTCTAGAATAATGACCATCTTTTTTCAGGACCTTCTGCCATCGGTCCGCCAAGTTTTGAATCTGGTCGATGTACCATTCCTTCGAGTTCAAATCAAAGAACTCTGACATGCTTCTTCAATTCATTGAATGATTCAGATCGGCGATCCTTCAAAGGTGTTACGTTCGGATCGGAAAAGGCTATACTGCGACAAAACCTCGACTCTGCCCAGTTCATTAAACTTTGGTCTTTTTAGCACTGTGTTCTCTGGCATTGTCTTGCTGCATCAAAACGCGCTTCAGGTTGAACAAGGCCAAGTACTTTTCCTTTGGCTTGTCGTAGAGTGGACATGGCGGAAGCTTCTGACAAAGGGAAGATAAAGACGAGTAATATCTAGACCTTCAAAAAGAAAACGCTACGTACGAAACTGTACTATTCCCATAATATGCATGGGCGTTATCTCATGCTTATTGAAATGCTCCAGAACTTTCATTCCAATATAGGCTCTTCGTAGCAGTAGGGTGACTCTTTGTACGTGAGCATTACGTCCCCATGAACGAACCCCTTCTAGTCTTTCCTCAAAGGATAGAGTTCCAAGCGACTGCCTTGAGCACTCACCAATTATCTCTCATCTGCCAAACTACATTCTCCATCGCTTGGCTCACTATGGAAGAACGAGGTTCTGAGATGAGTTCAATGCATTATGCAGAAGAGAACTTGCTCACATAGTTGTGGAGTTGATATCCATCAGAAGAGGGAAACAGATTTAGTCTTTCATGTACTGACTCGTGGCCGCAACGAACTACAAATGTTCGCATTTTGAGTTACTTGGAGAGCAGAAGCTAAACGAGGTACAAAAAATTACCCAAGAGCATGATGAACTAAAAAGAAATAAATGGACCATTTGCAATTACTGCGCATAAAAGGCAGCAAACGTTACAGTACAAAAAAGTTGACAGTAAAGCTTAAATGGATATATAAGAATTTAATAGCTCATCAAACAAGATAGCAAAGTCTCTCATACAACACTCAAGAAAAACTACCCAATTGTATTTATTTGCTTAGTTGATCCGTCTTAACAGTGTTTTTTTTTTTGCTGTGCGGATCCCAGCACCCTTAACACTGAATTCGTTGTTTCGTCTTTCTTGAACGCCGTAGAATTTAGGTTGAGCGAGTCTCCTTGCAATCTCGAGGAAAGCGTGGGTGCACCGTTCCATAAGGCGTTGTTGCTGACTACCGGAGGAGTTGGTGGGAGGGGGGTGGAGCTCAGTTCCATGCGCACCAAACGAGCATCGCAACCACTCGGCCACGGCGTCCATAACTGTATTAGTGGTCGGAAATTCGACATAATTTGATAGATTATTCTAAATCTTTCATGAGGTCTGATATGGCACCTCTATTGCTAGACGTAGGCGAAGGCCGAAACGTACGTCTAGCACTAGAGGTACCATAGCAGACCTAAAGTTAGGCTCAAAACATTCTATCACACTATATTGAATTGTTAAGCGAGGTCTCCAAAAGGTCGATTGGAATTTACTTACCAAAATCTGTAGGGAGCTATATTTCAAGAGCCATCAAACGCATTGTGGGGTATATTTCAACAGATAAACTACTGGCTTATAATTTTTGTTGGCATTGTTCCCACTACGAATGGCCTCATTGAATGCTCTTTAGCGGTATTCTCATTTTTAGTGGTTACAAAACCGCCTTTAGTAGCGATAAGTGTGAACATCATAGTGAAACTACAACATTGCGATGACAACGAGCCCTAACTGCTGCTTTGAAGCTCAACGAGACGCCGCCTCACATATTAAGGCCATACTTTAAACGGTCGACTTCAGCTGACCCTAAGTGGGCGTGTTCGCCAACGTTGAACCCTCATTGCTCCGATTAGTCACCGACTATACTACTACTTTTCGCTGCAAGACCGGACGCGAATCAGTCCAAAACTTAGCTGCTCATCTTGCAACGGAAAGTAGTACTCTAGTCGGTGAGCAATCGGGCACAGGAGGTGGAGTCGTTCCCACGCTGGTACAGATGCGTATTTTGGGTTAGCACGAGTCAACTGGTTAAGAGCTGAAGAAGGCTATACTAAAACTTTTATTAGAAAATTGGTAAGTTTTCACACTTGAACTTGAAGCTTGAATTATTCACCATAGACTTCAAACCATAATCGCCGAGCTGTGGGTCGAGCGGTTGTTCAAAAAACATACCTCCTGACGAACCGCTGCCCGCTGAGGTCCTGTGGTGTAGTGGTTATCACGTCTGCTTTACACGCAGAAGGTCGCCGGTTCGATCCCGGCCAGGGCCTTCTTTTGGTCTCTTCATTGTACAACTGCCATGAAAAATGCCAAGAGTCACAACATTTTCACATTGTTAGTCACATTTTGATATTTGCTTCGGAGACTTCGAAGCAAAACTGTGAAATGGTGCTAGTATAGCAGAAACTCAAGAAAAATGTTTTTGGCGAAACACTAGCCATGGCGGTTTTGTGGTGTAGTGGTCACAAATCTGCTTAAGAAGGTCGCTGATTCGATCTCGGCCAGGAACTAGTTCTGCCTTGT
Organism: Parelaphostrongylus tenuis; assembly: GCA_019055375.1. Classification (NCBI taxonomy): domain Eukaryota; kingdom Metazoa; phylum Nematoda; class Chromadorea; order Rhabditida; family Metastrongylidae; genus Parelaphostrongylus; species Parelaphostrongylus tenuis. The sequence goes on from JAHQIW010006249.1 coordinate 74,403, forward strand.
TTATTGAATAAAAGGCCTTAAAACTTTCGTAGCAAGAATACAACGTCCTTACATTACAGGTTAGATTCCGACGATCGCACCAGAAACTTTAGAAAGAAACGGCAGAGCGATGGAAGTACGGTAGCGATTCAAGATCACCACTTCATGGGTTCGCCGTACGTTGGAGCCCTTGGTGAAGTGATTATCACGTCTACTTTACACGGAGAGGGTCATTGGTTCGGTCAGGAGGCAAACCTGATTTTGCAGTAATCATTAAGGAATAATATAAGGCAACCTCTATTCGAAAATTTAGAAAGTTTGCTACAATTCGATTATCGCAATGCGTTTTCGAACTCTTTGGTAAAAAGGCTATCTTCGCTTTTTCCATGAACTTTCAGAGATCATTAGATAGCTTGATTTTCGGCGAATCCTACACTGTGCTTGTTTTCTAAAAGGGCCTTCTTGGCGCCAAATTTAAGTTTCACTTTTGTGCGCATAGTCGCGCGTATCCACGCTATAAAATTGAAAATTGTTTCTCCATTTCGTAAAGCTCTCTAATTTTTTATTTATTTCTTGATGGCGGCTATACTTCTACTCTGCCATGATTTTCCTTCAACTCTTATACAAAAATCTCGCAACTTTTTGCAAAACAGAGAGAAATTTTGAAATAAATTTCGAAGACCGGTCCTTTCCGGAGCGGCTTTGAGATCTTCGAGCGCAGTGCGTTCGAGAAATGCGCGATAATGCTCGCCAAAGGTGAAAGATAATTTTCGTTTGGCTACTACAGCGCAATAGCAGGCCTTTCCGAGAATCAAGCACACTTTCAAGATCGCCGAAGTTCGGGCTACTGATTGATTCCTAAATGTTCAAGAGAAAAGCGTGTCCAGCGAAAAACGCTCCGAGTGTCAAACTCAACCTCATTTTTACTGCTACAACGCACTAAAAGTGCAATTTCGGGACAAAAGCGCAGTGTTCGAATCAATGAGATTTGTGCTGTCCAATCACCTCTAAAATCCTGCAAAAAAAGGGGAAAAGACCCTGTTCTTGTAAGATGGATAATTGTCTTGAGATAACGGGAAAGCACCAAGTCATCACGACAACTTGTTCAATGAATACTGCCAAACCTTGGCCTCTTACCGGAGTGGAATCGACGATCTTTAGCATGTCAAACAGAAAGTAATAACCATCACATCATGGAATCGCCATAATCGGTGTTTCGTCAAACTCAGTCATTCTTGTGATCCTGATTTACTCCATCGTTCCCCAATATCGCTTCAAAGTCTCCGCTGTTGATGTCGAAATCTGACTTGTAACATGTAGACGCTCTTATTTTGGTATAAAAAGTTTCATGGAGATTTGTTCAATGAAGAGAGCAAAACAAGGTTCTGGCCTGGATCGAACCGGCGACCTTCTGCGTGTGAAGCAGACGTGATAACCACTACACCACAGGACCTCCACATTAATGTGTCGGCAGCACCGGTGATTCCTTAGTTGCCACTATACTTCCATTATTTGACAATCTTTTCTGCATTTTCAAAATATATTTAGAAATTTCTACAAGCGGAGAAAAAATTCCCAAATAAATAACGAAACCCTCGTCCTTTCGAGGCAGCCTTGGTCGCCGCGCGCGGCACGATTATTAGACACGCGGTAATAGGCGCCGAACATGAAAGGTTTTTTTTTGACTGCTACAGCTTTCTAGAATTTCGAATGAAAGGTTTAAAGAAAAGCATAGCGATGAAAGTTTAGCAGCAACCGGAAAATCACCGATGTTAGCGAAACAATGTCCGTCGGAGTCCTGTGGTGCAGTGGTTATCACGTCTGTTTTACACGCCCAAGACCGCCTGTTCGATCCCGGCCAGGACCTAGTTTTGCTCTTTCACTGAACAAACTACTATGAAAGTCTTCACAGTGAAGATTTTAACACGCAGATCGGATTTCGACTTTTGCCTCAAGGATCGACCAAAACCGTAAAGCGGTCGATGTATAACGGCAACACAATCTGCTCTTGGCGAATCAATGCTCGTTAGGCTTTGGTGGTGTAGTGGTTGTGACGTCTGCTCCGCGCGCAGAAGATCTCTGGTTTGATCCGCCAAAGATCTGATAGGCAGTGCTCTTTGGGTTGACTATCCTACAACCTCTATTCGAAAGTTCAAGCCACGCATTATTTGTCTTACCGTTCTACTAGCTTAGGCTTCAATTTTTATCTTATACTGCCAAATGAACTCGCTATAAAGCCTAAGTCAAGGAGTGCGCAACGTAATCTTCTGTTCGCTCTTCCAGCGCTCTACGAAGAACTTTTCGAAAAATCAGACATAGGTCCAGAATCGCCTAGATTCACGATGTCAGTTAGCTACTGAAACTTTCAATATACCTCATAGTCAATATTTGAGCCAACACGTCATGTGGTCTGTTAATAGGCATTTGTACAGCCCGATACACGTGTTTCGACCTTGAGCAGCCTCGTCAGTCGGGCAGAGCCCTTCGTCTTTGGCCAATTTTCTCGGGGTGCTCCAGTACCCCATTAAAGAGTAGGCGACGACGAACGATTTACACAACTGCCGTCAAGTGAGAAATCATTGGATTTGCAGTTCTGTACACTCGATTGTTCTTGGCTGTTACACATGTATCGGGCTGTACAAAGGCCCACTAACAGACCACATGACATGTTGGCTCAAATAGGTATCTATGAGTTATATTGAAATTTGAGTGTGATCTGAAAAAAAACACTCGAAACGAGCGGTGTAATACTTCAAAATAACAACCAAGAGCAAGCAAGTGTTCAACACTGCCGATCTAGTGATTTTCACTTAATGGCAGTTGTGTAAATCGTTCGTCGTCGCCTACCCTGAGTCGGAGACTGTAACACCCCGAAAGGGCTGGCTAAAGACAAAGGGTTCTGCTCGACTGACAAGGCTGCTAAGGCAAAACACGTGTATCGGGCTGCACAAGGGCCTATCAACAAACCGCATGACATGTTGACTGAAATAATAATTATGTAATATATTGAAATTTGAACATGGTCTCAAGAAAACACTCGAAACAAAAGGTTTAATACTAAACTTTGTCAGAGGACCATTTAGAACCTAACTACTTCAGTCTTGTATGTTGCGAATCATACGAAATTTCATCGACGGGCCCAATCACACACCCCAGTCGTACAAAAGCTTCGCGCCGAGTGTGAAACTCAACTCTATTTACGCTTCTACATGAGCTGAAAAACGCTCTTCAGGGAAAAAGAAAATCCTCGAAACCGCCAAGAGTTGCGCTATTGAATGAGTCTTGAAGAATAAACAAACAGCGAAGGAGGCCTGCAATAACTGATTTGTATTGAACATCATTACACATGATTTCTAATGTTTTTACTTCATTTTTCGCACTCGTATGATGTTTCCATCACACTTAAGAGAACTGAGTGGTGAACAAAAATTCTACCTCAGGCGAGAGTTGAACCCACGCTTAACCCATACATACACCATGAAAACATTAGGAATCACGAGTATTACATACCAAAATGGCTATCAGCTCAACTGGGTTTATAATGCGATATTGCTTACCCGACAAACTTGTTATAGATTCGTGAGTGATAACAATAGTAGAGACATTGGAGAATGAGTGGTGGTGAAACGATGAATTTGTGGTATAGTGGTAGCGCGCGCTTTGCTTCATGGGTGAAACGCGGGTTCGACTCTCGCCCGAGGTCGCGCTTTTGCGCACCACTCAGTCCTCCTAGGTATGTGTGAAACATCAATAACTATGTGAAAAATGCAATCAAAACACTAGAAATTTCTCAGGCGTAATGATAATATTACGTTGTGTCGAAGTCAAGATATTCACGAAAGATTTCAAACCATAATCATGGAAAGAGAAAGGTGGGGATGCAAACATTATTCATATCGTTCAATAGTTTGTCGCGCAAGGGTAAAGTATTCAGCGTCGAGCACATGGTCAAATGTTGAACTCAAAACGCATGGTTCGCAAACCTTCCATCTTTTCGGGGTGAACAAGCTGTAATCAGACTTGCTTGGTAGCGTAACAGCATTGATTTGGTACATCGGAAGGTCACCGCGAGTCATTGTAGAGGCCAGATACGCATTCAGACGCCTATGGGAATGCTTGATGAAGTCGACTGCATGGAACATCTCAGAGATCGATCAAAGGCGAGAGTTTTTAGATCTCTTTGAAAGTAATTCACCTGCTTATGCAGTGAACCGAAATAACATCGCATATCCGAAAGAGTAAAGAATGACTCCGGCTCCGCCAAGGTACGGGTACCCCCCACTGTCTGTAGGAGAATCAAGTCCGATCAGAATTCAACTCTAAGAGTGAATTAATTAGATTTCTAAGTCCTTGCAAATCTTAAACTCGATTCGAATTGTTTTCTTGATAGATAGTTGCGAGACAGCTAGTTAGGACACATGAGCGTTCTTTTGGCTCATAACATTTTCGTGAGAATCTGTTCAGTGGTACTCCACCTTTTAGTGATGGTAGAGATCTTTTGAAGTAGTAATTTCACCGTACAAATACTAGAATATTAGTTAAAGCACTCCTCCTACAACATTCGCTCTTCGTACAGTCCGAAGCGTGCGCCAGCCAAAAATGGTCGCCCATCCCGAAGGGGTAAAATGTGCTCCGATTCCACTCAGTACTGACTCAGAGCTTCCATCCCTTCAGGGTTCAGCTTTAAACAATCTACGAGCAGTTACAGAAGTGTAGCTTTCAATCATAAATTGTATTTTTTGGTCATCAATAATATCCCAAGTCCTCGTTTCATTCGACTTTACAGGATCCGTATTGGCAGCCCACTACATTTGAGGAGATGGAAGATTATGGTATCAAAGGTGACTCACCAAATCACGCTCGAGGATATATGGAAGCCATTAGAAGACGAAAAGGTCCACCAATTGACGACGTGCGTGGTGTCAGCAGAAAAGCAAAGAAATCTGAGCAACAACAAATAGATGGGTATCGAGCAAAGAAAGCCAAAGATGCTCCAAAATTTATCTATCCATTGTATGGAGGAAAACTTCAGTTGTACTGTGTACATTCACATATGGAAAAAGAATAATAAATTTTTAGAGTGATAGAATGTTTTGAGCTTTTCATGAGATCTGGGATGACACCTCCAGAGTTAAACGTACGTTACGGCTCGGCAAGCCTCATCAGTATCACATGCCGTTTGATTGCTCGTCCGCACTATGATAAGAATTCGTCTCCAAAGATCTATCACTGTACGTCAAGTAAAAAGATCACTTGGTATGGCGTTCTTTCAGTGATTGATGTTGATTGCATGGCTCATGGCTCCTAAAAATTGCATATAGAAATCCCTTTTAATCGACTATTGTGAGATCTTGCCTAAAAATTCAACATAGTTAGAGAATATAATAGATACATGAACGATATTTGCTATGTAATGTTACACATCTGGGAAACAGTAAAAAGGGATAGGTTGGAATACAAGACAACGAATTCGACTCTGTTCGGTTATAAGGGACAAATGAATATTCAACCTTATTCGCTGTAGCTGTACAAGAGATTTTCATAGGAGTGTTAGATCGAAAGCTTAAATCTCTTGCCAAGACCATACATGACCGCTTTTCGAAAAAACCCCTTATTAATGCTGTAAAGTTCGAAACAAAATTTCGTTTCATATCCGCCCACAATTCAACTATTGCTTCGCGGGAAACACGACATGGAGGTCCTTCCCACCCCACAGGATAACCAAAGTCCCCTTGTCTCGCAAGTGATTCCAATCTTGTTTTCCCCGCTGGGCTGCAGAGAAACGGTCTTTCCTGAAAATAAGCACAGGGCTGGAATATTTAAATCTTACGCAACCGATTTATTACTAAAGTCTCATGATTGAGCTCTGCCCGGCGAAAAGTATGCGCGTGTGATACATAATGTTATTTTGAACTTCACAGCGTTGTAAAACTCTCTTCTCGAAAGTCGGCCATATACTACTCTAGCCAGAGATTGAGGCTTTCGATTGATTACTAATACTCCCATGAAAAATTCTCCTACAGCAAACGAGGTGGGATAGTTATGTGTTCCCTTATAGCCGAAAAGTACCCGAATTCTATTTGGTGAACCGACCTGAATACCCTACAGAGAATAATCATCAGGAGATTTTTGTACACCAAAAATTATACTATTTGTTCCTTGATTATTTCGGTTGGCTATAGCTTTCCATTAGCGGATATTCTATAATAGCTCTGCCCATTAGTGTTGTAAAGTCCTCCTTTGTGAATTGGAATTCACTTGGTGTCTTGTTCATTCAAAAGTACCGATACACATCTTCATGTGAGACGAACCGTAAATTATCAATGTGTGAAACAGACGCACTAACCATTGCACCACAGGACCACAGTGGTCGTTTTGATTGTCGCTCTACTTACATTGTTCCAGTCCGATGGATAAGTCGAGCTTCGACTTCTCATGCAAAAAGTGGCAAAAGCCCGAATTGAGTTTGCAGCCCTGTTTTACGAATAAGCACTGCAAAAGGCAGGCCCTGGCCGGGATCGAACCGGCGACCTTCTGCGTGTAAAGCAGACGTGATAACCACTACACCACAGGACCTCCACGAAATTGTGATTGCTGAAGGTGCTGATATTCCAGTTTCTGCTATACTTCCTTTGCTGCACAGTTTCACCTCGATGTTCTAGGAGAAATGCTGCAATCTGACCTGATGTCAAAATGATGAAAATTCTGCTATGGAAGTTTTCATGGCACATTGTTCAACGGAAAAACGAAAGCAGCTGCTGGCTGGGATCAGACCGAAGAGCTTTTGCGTATGAAGCAAACGCGGTGAATTTTACACAGGAAGCTCAGCAACCCTAGTTGGCCAGAACCGAATATTTTTGATTGCTCCACTATTATAGTCTGCAGTCTTCTATGAAAATATTGCACTTTAACCTCTGATGTAAGAGCTCTCTGAAGTTTTTTTGTCGTTTGGTAGCACAGAATTTTGAGCCCAACCCTTACGCTGAAAAGAAGATTTTGTAAATAGTGTTAGTGATATTCGAAAGCGTAAATCTCTAGCTAGCGCTCTACTTGGCCGGTTTTCTGAGAAGACCTTTTTCTAACGCTGAAAAATTCTTAAAAAATCATGTTTCACACCCACTGCACAATCTAGCTATTACTTCACCGGAAGTACGAAAAGCACATGGACGTAGAGAGACAGTCTTCTGGTATCAGAGTCAGATATTTGATCTGTACCCAAACCCTAAACAAATACACCTCAGTTAGGCGGCATCGATCGATGCTCGCGCCAACCCGCTCCCTGTCCCTACTCCACCCGCCCGTGAATTGACCTAAAGAAGACTTTCTCACGCATGTGAATCAATATTATTTCTCCTGCTGCATTGCAGAGAAATAGTTTTTTCAGGATATAAGCATGGCGTTGGGATCTGTAAATTTTACTCTATTAAATGATTAGCAATAGTCTAAAGAAAAAGCTTTGTGCAGCGAGAAACATGCGCGTGTGAAATATAATTTTATTTTGAATTTTCAGCATTATAAAAGGGTCTTTCCAAAAGACCGGCAACGCACAGCCATAGCACGAGATTTAAGCTTTCGAATAATTGCTAACACTCTTTATGAAACCTTCTTGTCCAGCGTATGGAATATGCTTGAATATCTGTGCTACCAAACAGAAAAGTACTCTCTACGACTTTTTGAATAGAGGTGGCAGCATGGTGATTTTCAATGGTAACTTCCTTGCATACTTGGACGGCCTGTCTTCACTGATAATGCGAGCCCCAGCATAGTTCCGATTCGTTTCTTTTTGGTGCCACTGTCGTGATGGTGATGGTCTGTCTTGAGCATGGTGACGTATGCAGAACCAATCCCGTCTTCTAAAGTTCGTTGCCATCTGTAGATACAGATGCTTAACGTTAGCCACAAACCGGTCGGCCTGTTGTTTGGGTGTCTTTCAAGAGAACGCTTGCAATCTATTGGAGTTTACTATGCAGTTGTCGTCCTTCGTTTATCTGTCATCTGTTCTTCTTATTAGACGACCGGCCCATCTGTGCAACTCTATCGATATATATGTTTATGGATCTTGAAGATGAGATAGTTTTCGAGGATCTGTGCTGCCCAAAGCGATTAGACGTTGAGAATGCCCATCAGCTTGCGGAAGACTTCGCTCGAGTGCCCTGTGAGTGGTGCGCAGATTTCTTGACGCTGTTGTATTATCACCCCACTTTTTTGCTGCATAAAAGAGCGCTGGGCGGACTAGTGGAATCGAAAAGGTAAGCACCAGAGTTTGGGGTGCGCTATCTGGTCTATGGTTTTTTTTTCTGAGAAGCATGAAGGCGGCCCATACTACTCTCCCTCTTACGTCTGATCCAACTTTCAAGTTGCTTCCCAAGTTTACTGAACGTATAGGGTACACGTTCGAGGTGCCCCCGTAATGAGAGAGCCATCTAATTCAGTTTCTTCGTCTTTGAGGTTTGGATTACTCATGAACTAGATCTTCATCCTGTTTCATACGTAACCCAATCCTTTTTCCTCTTTGTTTTTCACTGATACTCTTGTGAAAGATGACCATATTACCTGTAAAAAGAAGGCTTACTAGAAATTTTCCATCAATAACTGTGCCCTCCTCGTTGTAGTTGAGTGATTCAGAGCTAGCCAATGAAGGTCACAGCAAGGGTTACATGGTATCCCCGACTGATCATAATGATCCGTGACACGGTTACGATATGCTCCATGTAGCAGCGACACCTTCGGAGTCCTGCTTGCTCAGTTGGCTGCGCCTCATCCAAATTCTTCCATATGCGCAAAAGATGATTTTCGTTGAAAGCTTGTAGAGTACACTCAGCAAGCATATTGAACGGTAGTTACGAAAACTTTTCTGTCACCTTCCTTAGGTGGGATGACTGTGTGCGAAGTCCTCCAGTGGTTTTCTCTTCGTGAAGGTCTGATGTCAGATGTCTTGCGACAAATACATGCAGATGGTGGCCACCATTTCTGAGAAAGTAGTTATGATGAACAAATATAGGTATTATAGTAATACAGGTAGAGATCGGGTCTTGAAACTGTGTCTCGCTTCATGCTTTTCAATCGTAACTTTAACTTGAGAAGCTAAATTCTTAGGTGATTTCTCACCAGTGGGATTTTCATTTCCAATTATCAACTACATATCTTGACTGGTTGTAGCCTCATTTTCATTCATCAGAAAGAGAGCGAAACGCAGTGTTTGTAGTGATTAGCGACTGCGATTTTTCATATTTAATCTTTTTGGAGCTGCTTGTAATAACGCTTTTTTCTTACTGATGTGAATCCTCCTGCAAAAATCTTCTACAATCGCCAGTTATTATCAGCCAAGATGTGTGTGTTGCAGACGGTTCAGGCCTCAGTTCCCTTCTTTTTTCAAGCAAATGTCTAGTAGCAACTCTACTAAGTAGATGCGATCAGAGCCTCTAGTTTTTAATTTATTGGCAAGCAACTCGTAGTCTTCGGTCGAGTGTTCTTCTATCTGCCAAATATCTGAGGAGAATATTTTAATCAGGACATTCTCGTCGCGCACGAAATAATTTACTTCTAAGCAATGACAGCCCCTCATGGTTGAATCAGAACTTTGCTCGTAAAGATGCTGATCAGATCCTATGCAAACTTCAGGGACATTTGAGGGTTTCACAAAGGCACTAACTTATTTGTACGTTTATGATCGATTTCCGCGTGAGTCGTGCTTTGGAAAGATTCCATATTCAATAGTGGCGTTTTGTCGTCTTGAAAGATCAGCTTCCATGGAAGGACGAGCCATGACAGGAGTCCTACAGGACTGTACTATTCTCTTTTGATTCTTCCATTCCAAATTTTCCTATCCTACACTCATTTTTACTGATCGATCCTGACCTGACATTGAAGTCTTAAACAGCGATTTCTAGAAGGACTTTCCGCGGCTGATGACTTTTTCCAACTTCTTCTACGCGTATAACATACTTTCATCGGCTGTACAAGTTGGTGAGAAACAATTGAAGACACTGATTTTCTTCTGTCACGTAAGCTGAATGTGAAGGATATTCAAGCTCTTTGGTAAAACTCTGCATGAAATGACTACATGGCAGAAATGGTGGTGAACAAGAAAGGCGGCGCCTCCGACATTTCGTAACGGGTACTTGGCTCCACGATTGACTAGAGATTCGTCATCTGAATATCGAATACCGATCCTCCTGCTGCTCGTTTCTTTCAGGGCTATTACATGAATTTTGATGTGACCGGTAGTCTCAAGAAGGGCGTATAGGTCGGTGTTTGACGAGACTTTTCTAGTATCTAAAGTGCAAAGCAAGAAGCACTCTCCGTGGCGTGTTGTTGGCTTGTTCGTTTTTCCAGTTTCCGATGAGGCCCCATTGAATCCGAGATTTGATTGGTTCTCATCAGTCGTCTCACCTCGCGAATTCGTAGACGAAAGCACCCAGTGTGTTGAATAGCGAGGCAGAAATTTTGCTATTTTACTTGCTTCTGTTACCTGGACTTTAGGTCATCCTAACCGGAGCCTTCCTCAGGTTGTCACCCGCGGAAGTCAGTCGCCGTGGCCTGTGAATCAGAGAGAGAATAATACTACCTTGCGACAATTTGGTACCAAATCAACAGTGACTTCCGATATTGATTACGGCTGGGCTTTCCAGATGAAAATATCAGACTGATTTTTGGCTTGGAAAGCTCTTCCGTTAGATAAATCCCCCACTGTACTTTGCAGTCAGAAAACAAGAACCACCTTCCACCCACGA
>JAHQIW010006252.1:0-30571 GCA_019055375.1 Parelaphostrongylus tenuis
ACAACGCCGACATGCTGCGTTGCGTAGTACGTCGCGAGACGTAGAATTTCACTCGGATACTGCAATTACGGCGTCGCGGCTTTTAATTGGCGCATGTCACAACAGAGGGTGGTGCAAAAGTGCCTTCGTTGATGTAGTGGGGGTAGCACGCATCCCCGGTATGAATGAAACGCTTCTTCGATTCCCGCCTTAGGCCGTGTTCTTGCTCACCACTCAGTTCGTTTAGGTAGAGTCACAATAGAATTGAGAGACTTGTCTCAGCAATTTGGACTTCTGAGGACATGGTTATCATAAAAAGGTAGAATATCATTGAAATGACATTTATAAGGATGTTTCCAGAAGGAACAACCCTCATGTGTTCGAAAAAACTCCTATGTTTCAACATGATAGCCATATTCTTCAAAAATAATGTATTACCAACTGTTAATTGACATTTGTTTCTTTTTTTTGGCCTATGTTTGTGTGGTAATCTGATAAAAGGATAAAGGTAAAGCTCTCGGTTTTGATCAATCCCTAAAGGATTGCGACATGCATTCGTAGTCAATTTCTAACTTCGTTTGAGGTGATTGAATGCACATTTGGCCTTTACAATGACTCGCGGTGGCCTCCCGCTGAACCAGTCAGGTGCTGCTTATCCTCCCAGACAAGTCTGGACCAGTCCTGGTACCAATTTACCGACCCTGGATGGATGGATGGCCTAGTAGCCATGAGCGCGAGATCAAACCATTGTCCTCGTATGCGACGCAGTGCACCTCTAACCACTGCGTCACATGCTCTCATAGTCATTTGATATCTTGAAAAAATTGTGATTTCGAGGATAGGCTTTATTTGTTGTACAATTTTCAGTCTAAGTTTCGCTCATTGAAAAAGATATCGTTTTGCATTTGGAATACGTAGTTCTAACCTCACAGCGGATTCTAATGGTAGTATATAGTAAAATTCAATTCTAAGCTAACTTTACGCTATTATAAGAAAACTGTTATTTGAGGGACATAACACGCTAATTTAGTGAAAAGAACGCTGGAGCTGCTTCAAAAATTTCAGCTCGTTATGAGGTGTATGGAATGCACACTCACTGTAAGGTGCCATCACATGCAGTGAGCAGCATAGTTTTTCATGAACCTTTCACTATTTTTCAATTTAGAAACGCTGCGACAACTTTTGGTTAATCTGCTGAGCCAGAGAATATAGAACTGGAAGATTTATGCCGCATCGCAATTAGATCTGAAAGTGCATAATGATTATATACTAGGTTACTCAGATGTCATCTATTTATGGCAATGTATAAAAGTGAATTGTTGCTGACATTGACAGCAGGAGATAATTATGATTGAAATACAACTAAACATAGTACAGGAATGTTCAATAACAGTTCGAAATACGATTTTGTCGTTAGGATATGGTTATTCCTTCCAAAATTCTAAGTTTAGAAAGACATGGGCGACCTTTCCAAGTTGCAGTGATGACATGGTTAGGATAAAAGGAATAATGAAAGCGCCTTGCTCGAATATCGCCTTTGCGTATATTAAAAAGTAGTCACAGGATCTGTTACAATTGCAGAGATCGCTAGCCTTTAGAAGTATACATATCCACTCGGCACAAAACCTCTTTTAGTACATTCAAACCTATTTATCTGGTGTGAGGACTTGTGAAGACGACTATCTGGTAGTCTAACTGAAGCTCCTTACCGATATCGAGAAGAGATTTTTTGACGCAAGAATACAAGCACCAATTCATTTCATGAAGAGAGGAAAAACCACGAAATGAATGAAAGGATTTCTGCGATTCTTCTTAAAAAAGACTTTAAAGATGTAATTTCTCTCAGCAGACGAGTGTCCTTTATCAGGATGAGTGTGGAAAACAAAAATAACGTTTTCGAAAAATTCGTGAGAGTAGACGTTTTAGAGATTTGACGAGCGTGTGTCGCCCGCAAATGAGAAATGAATAACTAGCGCTAGTTTGTTTGGAAACAATGCCTTTATTGGTCGCACAATTAAAGCCGTCAAATCAAATTCACTGTCTTGACAGAGTGTTTCTTTGAAAACGTAGTGCTTCGACTAGAAAGTCTGTTGTTATAGAACACGGCTTTGTCTACCTTTTAAATTCACTTGGAATCGGCCAGCGGAACCCAAGAGTATCCGTAAAAGAAAAAAATATTTTGCGTCTCCCATTACCATTTTTATTGAGTGGGCCTCAGAGTTCTTTCATTCGATCCGTTCCTCATGTTTTATCATTCGCAATTGTGAATCACAAACTAGTGTCCGAAAATTTATGATATTTCCTATGAACTACGGCGTCTGAAACCTTCTAAATGCAGATGAACGATTTTTTGCCATACGCGATATTTTGGTTTCGCGGTAGACCGGAAGGTTAATGAATAAGTGTAAGCATTTTCTGTGTCTTCCACTTTAACCGTTTGGCATTACATCTTTGTTCAAGCATTTCATTATATCCATGGAAAACATTCTTTCCTTCGTAAAAGTCATTCACTATTCAAAAAGCAGTCGAAATGTGATATGAGGGACGACCAATTAGTCAAATCTTCGAGGTAATGAAATGTTTCAGTTTGTTATGGAATGGAGAAAGCTCTTTGCATTATTCCGACATCTGAATTTCAGTAACTGTGTGACGACTGACTATGGGAAGATTATAATAAGAACTTCTTGTGAACGCTTTTGATAATATTCTTTTTCTACTGAAGTTTTCGGAGTAAAGTAGTGGCTATAACATTTCTACAATTTCAGGTTTTGAATGGTTAGCAACATTCAACGGTGACAATCCCCAACCTTTCAACCTCACTCATACTGATCTGGAACACTCGGGTGATGAACATATACAAGAACTTTATGTTCTCAAAAAATTATAAGTGAGCATGTCGTTTGGCTTAATTGTCGCTTAGACATAATTTGTATGTTGAACCTTCTTTATCAAACAAGTATGAAATGAGCAAGATGTAATGGTGACTTGCAATGATTACAACACAAAGTTCTAAATATGAACAGATCTTTCAGAAGACACGAACAAATCTATGAACAACTACCGGATACGGTTTACGTAGAAGCAATGCACATTATGCAGTTATAGGCTAATCTGCTCATATGCTGCAGGTGATGACTGGCATTCAGTCATTCAATTGATGCGTATCACATGCGATTAATTTTTAACATGACCATTAGCGTCGCATATGCACTACTCCGTTTTGCTACTTGAGCAAAAATAATTACTGTCAGCTCATTGCAAAAGCGATCGAAGCTCTTTAATCCCTAACGTAGAGGATATGATTTGGGTTCTTATCGCATAATTCGTCTCGTCTGCCATGAGTTGGTTTTGGCACTTTTGATAGATTGTTTCTGATTAAGAAGGAACAAATGAAAAGCCGTCCTCTTTCGCTGATAAAGAGCTTTTCATAAGATTGTTAGCAATTATTCGAAAGCTGAGACTCGAAGCTACAGCCCCACGTCTCCGTTTTTTTTTCAAAACACTCCTTTATTACGGTGTAGAATCCAGATCAAAAATTTGTTTCGCACATCGTCGTCTTTCGCCTTCATTTTTACCACGCGTATAATTTGCTGGGAGCCGAAAAGCAAACCAATGTGTGGAGAAATTTTCGTAGTATCTGAGTCAAACGTTTTATCTGGTCTTTCTTCCAAAACAAAGGAAAAATTCCCAATTGAATAACAAAATATTGATCGCCCCGCCTCGTCCCGCCTCTGCCTCGCGCCCCCTACCATGGCTCTCGCTTTGTCGAACAGCCTGTAAACAACGTTACCAAAACTGTAAAACTCGATCCTATTTTTCCTGCTAAACCGTATCTCCAGAAAATAGGAACGTCGATAGAATGAAGAAACATTGCGCTGTCAGTCGGCTACTAATAGTTTAAAGAAAGAGTTGTGCCCGACGAGGTTAAAAGCACAAATCCAAGGCCAAGAGATCACGAGATTTGAAAGAGTTTTTTTAGAAAACAAACACATTTCTGAGTTCTTTGAAGCTTGTGCTATAGTTTGAGTACTAGCATTATGATGAAGCAGTTTTGTTCAGGTTCAGGGATAGTCGGTTCAGGTTTTGCCTTGCCGACTAGGTGCTATTCTATGCGGATACAGAGTGACGACCCATTTCATTAATGTAATTATAGCCGCAACTCTTTACAAAAGATTAGGTAAACTAAACCCGTAGCCATGGAATCGCCCTCTCTCTGCCGCTGGAGCATATTATGCACTCTTGTGTTGCACATAGATGCTCGTATAAGCGGTTGCAAACTACCTAGCGCCTCAGTATATTCAGTAGTATCATGATAACTCTTCAAAAAGCCGGCGTTTTTCGAACAATGTTTTATAGCCAACTTATTCTGATTAAAAAGAAAGGGAGGATCATCGAATCCTTTATTTTGTTGGAATTATTGTTTGAGGCGTATCATTTTCTCTGAACCTGTAGCGACGAGAAAAAAATTCGTAGCTATCAGAAATGGCTATCTCTAGAGCCAATTTCACAAATTTGACCTTGTGCTCTCTCCGAGTACACCACACCGACGAGTGTACGGGACATGCTTTCTCAGAAGCGCTTTTTTGTATGTGAGGAGTGAGAGGAGTGGTATTGAACCAGGATATGGCATCCAAAGAAAAAGTGTGACTTATTGGACAATGCCGAATTTGTCAGAAAGTTGACCTTCCGAATTTCTGCACTTCTGTTGTAGAAAGTGAGTGAATTACAGGTCACTGAATCTTCTGCCGCGTTTGCTCAAAGGATGAATTTATCGAACAGTGTTGAGAAACGTAGGTATGTGAATGCTCGGTGATGAACTGCCATTCTTGATGATAAACTATTTTTCCTCATTTTCTAACTAGTGCATTACTTAGTTGCTTGTACTGTAAAGGAAATCCACTTCGTGGTCTTTAGGAGGCGCTCGTCCAAAGCGCGGCCATCAAAACGTCGGCGAATGAATCAGCTATCGCCAGCCTCGAAAGAATTCGGTCCACATCCCCGAGCGTCCATTGCGTGCGATAATGTGATCTTTGAGTTTCTTATCCGCACGTCTGGTCTATTTACGGTCTTTTTTTAAAGGATTTTCAATGGTGTCAGTTACAATCCACAAATTTCAGACGTCTGATGATGATTTCTCGAGGTCTTCTGTCGATGAAATGCCAAGGTTGCATCCTGCTGATTGTGTAGACTTCACTTCCAACGGCGTTACTAGAATTGAAAATTCCAGTCCACAAAGTGGCCATTCCGAAGGGATACAAACAAACTTTAAAGGATGTACTATTGAGTCAGTATGATGTAAAGTATCAGCCTCAATATATCTCTACATATTGTTGTCATTTCTTTTTCAAGTCTCCTCAGCGCCCAATCAGGTTGGAGAATGACCCTATGGAATGGGATCAAAGTCAACTGATACGCTTCTTTACGTGTAACATTTCCGCAACTCAGTGATATCACGAATATTTTGCAGCGAAAGATGTCTCACCTTGAAACTTTTTTTCGCGAAGTATCATATATTTAGGACTTATTATAGAATATCGACGAAGCCCGCTTGTTAACGATGTCGCAGCAAGACTGTATAGATTCACTAGGATTAAATCTGGGTCCGGCACTTAGATTATACGAAGTCATTCAGGTGAACCATTGGTATTCAAATTATTTTGAACCTTGAATTCATCTCATTACGATTTTTTCTTCTTATTCACATTTCCACCATGTGTTTCATTATGGTGTTACTAATTTGTTTTAGGAACTCAAAGCTGCGAATTTGTACCACACCTAATGTTTCCCGCTGGGATTATATGTTCAACATCTTCTGCTCCCGGTGGTATTAGATAAACAAAGTCTGGATTTGAGCAATATCAATTTTTTCATGTGGCTTACAAAATGTGTGCTTTTTCATGGTCATATTAGTTGTCACTTTTCAATCAACGTGTATATTGTACGAGAGTCATATAGCAAGGTCTAGTGTGTTTTTGAGATAAATGTACAATTCCTGACAATTGCTTCTCATCTTTGATCTGATCTCCTGTTATAAACGCTTCAAGTCACCCTAGTCCTAATCCTGTATACTGTAGCAGGCTGTACACCTTTTTACATTCATCAGTGCTCTGATTCTGTAAGTGTTCCTTGTGTAAGTGCTTTTGATTTAGTTAATAAATGTCGAACACCTACTGGATGACTTCAAGAGGCTGCCTGGTATTATAGCCAGTTAACCTCTATCACACAGGCGTTGCAACGATATTCACACGATTCAAGTTGTACTGCTAAAAATCGGGAGTAACCCTCATAATAGCACGGTTTAGAGGGTACTTTCATCATCTGCGAAAACGTCTTCGTTATCATAGATTGAAGAAATACGGAAGCACGTGAAGTCAAGGAAGTTGCTTTTTAGTGGGTTTTTTTTGTCTCTGCTCAAGATTTTTTGTGTGAAAAAGGCCCAAGTATCTTTGCTTCTGTTGGATAACTATAAACTAAATATGTTTAGACATCCCGAGTCATACTCCTGTACTCGTAAATGTTTGTTCCGTTGGGGTTCATGTACCTAGTACCTTGAAGAATTTTGTGCGACATCAAGTTACTACGAACCCCAGTCAGCTTCATAAACCACATGAATATCGTCACTACACTGAGTCCTTTTCATATCGCCGCGTGCTCGTGTGGTTCCCTGTAGTCCAAGGCTCTTCTTCATTGTTAAGAACAACTCATTCGGATATTGCGTGATCCAATCATATTCACGAGTTGTGCGGTATCCAACAAATTTTCCGTTCAAATTTTCTCTTCGCGATTGTCGTCCATGATGGTGGTTCGATCCCAAAGTGGCGGCCGCTGCGAGTCATATCTGTAAAACATCGGCAGCTGAGAGTACAGCTGATTGATTCTTCTTACAAGCACATCCGCCCAATGGGTAGGTGGTCGTTTTGGGAGCGAGTGTAATCTCATGGAGTCCACTCTGCACTTCTTCTCATTTGTCTGTCGTGTGTTCCTCTTACTTCATGACTGGCCCATCTGCTTTGCTATTGATGTGAATTCTTGCGGGTCACGAAGGTTCGGGATAGGTTCCGGAGGACTGAGCTACGCAAGCCGGCTGGACAACTGAACGTTGAGAACAGCTCAATAAAATATCTCCCAACAGAAGTGAGACAAAAGTAGATCGGAGATGAACTCTCGATGTTGAGTGAGTGGCCGCCAAACCCATCAATATGATAGGCCACCGTGTTCAGCCGATAAATGCAACATGTTTCCTGGTGTCACGGACTAGGTGTATTCACGATATTGTTTGGTTACATAATGAACGAATGAATATTCGAGCTTATGCGCTGTTCAGGAATTTTTCCTAGGAGTGTTAGTAACCATTCGAAAGGTTAAATTTCTGGTTAGAGGCCTAGGTGGCCGGTCTTTCAAAAGACCTAGTTATGATGCTGTATAATTGAAAATAAAATTATAGCTCAGATTGGTCGCGCAGTTCAACTACTACTTTGCTGGAAGCACGAAAAGCTCATGAACGTGAAGAAAAAATATTGTCATTTAGGTCAATCGTTTAATGTGGAGTTTCTTTCAAAGTGGAGAAGCAGTTCCTAATTGGATCGCAAACATTGCATTTTCATGTGAGAAAATCGATCGATCATCGCGCCAGCCCTCTTACAGCGCCGTCCCATGGTCCGTGAATTGAAGAACACATGGTCACATATGTGAATCAATCTTATTTTCCTTGCTAGACTACAGAGAAAAAGTCGTTCCAGAAAACTTTGTATCTATAATGGTTCTGGCCTTTTACTCGCCCTTAAACGCCACGCGGGTCTTAGGAAGGTTGCTGCCCGTTCTTCTGCGAATAAGGGATTCAGTTAATAATTTATCCAATTGCAAAAGTAATATTCCAGAGAGCGATTGGCGATATACGACTAGTGAGTGTCTGGTGCAAGTACAACGAAATAGTTCGTCTAGGACGAGCGACTAAAAGAACATATGTTACAATAGCGATATTAAACAATGTGTACAAAATGCTGAGGCCACGGATGGATTACGTGACAGGAAACTATGTGTTCTCATGTGCCCAGAGACTGAGATTCGGCAATTATATTCAGGAGCAATGACAGGTATGAGCGATTATTGAAGCAACAAGACAGCTGGATCACTAAACACTGACTCAGTAACAAGGAGGAAGGAACAATAGATAGGCGACCTCACAAAATTAGGACAGCAGCAAGAGTGACGGAGGGACCTTAGGGCACCGGTGTCGATGCTGGGTCATCGTTCTCGAACTTTTCGTAAGTACTGTAGTGGATGAGGGGCACGATCACCTTATATGGAATGTGGATGTTTTGGATGTTTCATGTGGTATTCGTGAAGTTCACCGGGGGAGCAAACAGTGGGTTTTTGACCTTGAAGGTTAGGGAAACTATGTACAAAGGGGGTGATTAAATATGGGACTGCGTGCTTTATCTCCGGTGGCAAATCCCACGGATTTGTTGTAAAGTTCCGCCACCTGGTGGTCGTCTCCACTCGCTTTCAGCACAGAGCGCAACTTGGTGATCACCCATTTCTCGTTGCCGATGTTACAATGATATCAAACGCTCCCAAAGGCAACGATCTACATTTGAGCTCTGTAGGTCCTGGTAGATCTTTTCCGTGGCGCGCCCAAGAAGAACTCAACTCGAACCTCCGTACCGTGAGCCCTATACCATCACGTTAACAGCACAGTAGCCATAGGCCAAAAGGAATAAAATAGCAGCAAAGCTTTGCGGAATTGCTCAGCTTGGGGTTATCAAATGACTACTAAGAGTCTAAAGAAAGAGCTCTGTCCGACGAGGTGCAAAACACAATTGGTTTCCTTCTCCTACAGTGCTGTCAAAAAATTTTCCATTCTCCAAATAGTAAACACTTTTTTGAGTTTTTGGATATTTGTTCTATCGAAAGAGTACTAGCAATCTAAGGAAGGAGTTCTGTCCAGCGAAACATAAGCGAGATAAAAAAAAAGCGCGCGGTTGGTTTGAACCATAATTCATTTTAAATTGTACAGCGTTATGAAATGGTGCTTTAAAAACCCGGCTACGTATAGCGCTAACCAGAGAATCAAGCTTTTGAATGATTACTAATACTCATATGAAAATTCTTGTACAACGAATGAGGTCGAATATTCATTTGTTCCCTTACAATCGAGAAGTACCAATTTTCTTCAGGTGCTCGCATGTAACCCATGTGGGAAGAGTGTTCTAAGACTTTTTTTCTTGTGAAATGAGCTATCGGATCGTGGAAAAATACTGCGATATAGTGCTACGAACACCGAAGCGGAAGTGTTAGGACGTATTTATCCCTTTAACTAGGATGGTATTTAGATAGGCCAGTTTTATATAGTATGACGTCATTCCGCGGCATACGTGGCTTATGCAGACCTCATGCATCATGAAAGAAATCCCGCGATGTTGTTTTTAGTCTTTTTTTTCTTAGATTTTGTCATAATCTGCTTGTCTTATTAATTTTCGTCCCTTCCCTAATTATAATGCTGCTTTTCGACAATGATTTATTCGAAATAGCAATTGTTCTGTATTCAGAAATCAGACGAAGATGTCACTTTGGTATTTCAATGAAGTGTTCAAAGTAATCGAGAAGTCTAAGGTCAGTAAATCCCAAGACTGACTCTTGGTTAACCTCGGCATTCATAAGTAACTGCTTGTTTTTCTTTTTGATCCCATCACGAAGTTTTCATACCATAATTTATTCAATGAGCTGGCGTTTCGGTGGTTTTTTGCCTTCCTCAGAGCCTGAAGAGATCAGATTCTCTACAAAACCATTCAGCCAAACACCTCTATTACTTCAGAAAATCCCCAGACCTAAATTTGAATCGCATCAAGCACTAACCAGCTTTTTGACCTACTTTCCGCTTCTTGGGAGTCTTCGACTGAGTGTTCAAATGGAGACCACCGTGGAGAGATCACATGGCTTACAAATACACTTCATTGAACAAAGCAGGTCTAGGTTTGGTGATTTTGTGACTATTGATTTTTTTCTAGAAGAGTAATGGAGGTGTTTGGTTGACTGGGCTGTGGTCATCTGATTCTTCGTGGCTTTGAAGAAGGCGAAACTGCCGAAGTACCATCTGATCGAATTTACATGGTGACAATCTCGTGTTTTAAATCAAAAGGAAAAACGGTACCTGTCTATTATGAGACGACAAATGAAAAACCGATCTCAGTCGCTGGACAGGACTTTCCATAGGAGTATTAGTAATCATTCGAAAGCTGGATTCCTGGCTGCAGCCACCACGTCGCTGGTTTTCGAAAAGACTCTTTCATAACACTGTAGCATTCAGAATAAAAATTATGTTTGATATCCGCCTTTCGCCTGAATTTTTATCACACCTGCAATTCACTGGAAGCACAAAGAACATATGAACGTATAGAGGAACTTTCGCAGTATCGGAGTCAATCGTTTTATCTGGAGTTTTCTTTCAAAGCGGAGAGAAAACTCCCATTTGAACAGCAAGTTGCACCTCACCTATCCAACGGCCCCGGATTTCGATCAATTGGCCCCACTCCTCCCCTTTCCTTCCTCCTCCCCGACCCGCTGGACTAGTCCATAAATAAGCTCGCCGAAAATGTAACACTCGATCTTGTTTTTTCCTGCTAACAATTTTCCAAAGAATAAGCACAGCGTTGGAATCATCGAAACTTACGCAATCGAATGATTATGAACAGTCTGAAAAAGAACCTCTGTCCGGCGATGTGTAAAGCACAAATCTGTTATTTCTCCTACAGAGCTATCGAAAGAGCTTAACTGAAAACCAAACACATTTCTGAGTTCTTTGATACTTATGCTATCGAATGAATACTAGCATTCTAAATAAAGAGTTTTGTTCCGTTGAAATATAAGAGAGGTAAGAAGAAAAAACACATGTTCGTGGAAAAAAAATGATTTGATTTTGAATTTTATTACGTAGTAAAGAGGTGCTTCGAAAAACTAGCCACGTGGGGCTCCAGCGAGAAATCTAGCTTTCGAGTGATTATTACACTCCTAAGAAAAGTTCCTGTCCAGGAATTAAGATAGATTTTTCACTTGTCACCTCATAATGGACAAACACTGGAAAAATTTCGAGTTCTGAGGTTGCTTTTTTCCAAATTTTCACCAAGACAACCTTCCTTTATGAGGAATCGTGTTAGCTTTTCAGGACAGCTTCTGTCAATTGCTTGGCTTTCTATGGCTTGTTGAACAAGAATAATCGCTCTAATAGTCCTGAATTAGCCAAACCCTTAGCTTTTTTGTTATGTGATCAGAAATTGTTCTACTGATTCTAATTTTTTATTATTCTGTTCGTGTTGCAGCCTCTTCGTGAAACTTTCGTGGGTGTGGGCCAAGCAGACCGGATGGACGGTTGCTGGAACGGCGGCCGGAGGGATACTTGCGGGACCACTTGGAGCAACTCTTTGGAGGAGTTTGCAGAGGCTATCCTTGGCTATGGCCACGGTGACGACTACGATGTTAGTTTTTGCTCTACTCTCTTCTACCTATTCTGGTATGGGGCTAACATGTCTCACTTAACTCGGTCACACGTTCCATCCTGCTCTTCTTGTCGCTTACCTTTTCCAGACGGTGTGCATTGTTATCGATGCGCATCTGTCCGGCCCGTTCTGACGGAAAAGATTGGTGCGTGTTTCAGTAATAATCTGATTTATTGGGCGGACTTCTCCAAGGGTAATTTTAGGAATATAGGCGGCGGCAACACATCTCATCACCTCGCATTTTTCAATGATAAATCCACATCGGTGCGAAAGGAAACATACTCCAGTTGTTAATAAGCACATCATAGTAAGATTGAAACACGTGTATTTGGGCTATACAAGAGCCCATTATCAGACCATAACATGTTGGCTCAAATGATAATGAAGAGGTCGATTGGAATTTGAACGTAGTCTTGATAAACACACTCGAAATAAAGGTATAAAAAGCACATTGTCTTATTTTTATCCTTTGTAGTCAGTTGATTTGTTGAAAAATGCTCATCAATTTAAAGCTTGGTTTGTGAAAAGTCCTCCATAGTACGTTCTGCTGACAAAAAAAATATGTCTTGTTTTCTAAGTGTAGCCCTGTTTCAATTTCACAGCGGTTTTTTTAGTATTAAGTAGTTCAATTTTGATTTAAGCAAACTTTATTGCTACGAAAAGATTGAGTATTATTACGGAAGCTTCTTTAAACATATCATTAGTATAGAAAATGCCCAATATTTCTGAAGATCTCGACTTTTAAAAACAAAACATACATTCTTGGAAGATCAACGCACTTCCAACTCTTTTTTTCACATCTCTTTCAACGAGGATTGTAAAACTATCGTTTGAAAACACTTTTTTCAAACAATGTTCGACTTTCAAGTCAGTGTTTTTTTAAGCGCCTCAATTAATGCCCATACTCATTGTCAAAAGAGAATAAACGAATATTAAAAAGTGAACATCCATAGTTTGAAGTACGCTAATATAAAAAATATTTGCGAATTATCGATGAGGAGGTATTGCATGCATAAAGCAGTATCATTTGGTACTTGTGTGTTATGAGGCGAAAAATGCAGATTCAACTCTTTTCGCTGCACAAAAACATTTCATAAGAGTGCTAGTAATCATTTAAAAGCTTAGAATCTTGTCTACTGTGATGCATGCTTTCTATTTGGAAAAGCCTTTTTTTGAAGCTGTAGTAGGAAGAAAACGTATAAACGTATTTTACTGTTCCCAAGACCGACTGTCTATTAATCTCGGCATGCTTCAATATAATTATGTTTTTCTTCTTTAAGCAAAACACGAGGTGTTATAATAAAATTTATTCACAGCTGACGTTTCGGCAGTTCGCCTTCTTCAGAGCCTGGAAAGGTCAAATTGTCCGCAATCCAATAAGCCAAACACCTCCAATACTCTTTTAGAAAAAATCACCAGACCTAGATTTCAATCGCATCAAGCACAAAATCAACTCTCAACATACTCACCGCTTTTTATATGTGTTCCACTGAATGATTCAAGTGGAGACAACCGCAAGGAGATCACATAGGCTCGTAATGCACCTTACCCATCAAAATAACAGTCTTATATACTGACTAAAATCACGTGTGATAACAAGGCATTCCTCCCTGCGGTTCATAGTTGGATTGGTGGTATTAATCCAAAGTGCTTCAAGAAGTTTTCGCGCTGATGTTTTTTGTTCCTGCGCAAGGATGGTGACTTCAATCTCAAAATCAGCTCCGTCGTGTTTCTGTTCTCTATGCGTCCCTAGCGGGGTGTTCCGTCTTTTAAGACGCTTATCAGCTAGGTGTTCCTCTATACGGGCATAGAGCGGCCTACCCGTTTCGCCAATATATTTATCGCTACACGCTTTGCAAGAGATTAGGTAGACTGTACCTACGCTCGTGCAATCACCGTCTCTGCCGTTAGGACATATTTTACAATCTTTCATTATACAGAGACGGTCATATAAGCGGTTGCGAACTAGTTGGCGTTTTAGAGTATTCGGTGGTATTTCAATAAGAGCCACCGATTGCTCTAAACCCGCTCTTTTCAAACAGCGTTTTATAGCTGTACTAATCTCATTTGAAAAGAACGGGAGTATGAACGGGATTTTCCTTTCATTCGAATTTTCGTTTGGAGGCGCACTATTTCCTCTAAACCTAAGCCGAGGGGCTACAAATTCATATCCATTAGAAGTGGCTATTTCCCGAGCCAATTTCACGGATTCTTCTCTCTGCTCCTCCCCAGTACATACGCTGGCTGCTGTTCGAAACATGTTCTTTACTAGCGCCTTTTTCGTATGTGAGGGATGAGAAGAGAGATAGTGAACCAGGATATTTTTACTACTTGGCTTCCGGTACCACTTTGTGATGTAGCCGCTCTCGCTTGAGCTTATTTGCACGTTCAAGAAAGGAAGCCAATGATCTTTTGGTATCTCACGGGTAAACTTTATATACTCTGACTGCTCATTCAACAATCTAAAACAATTATCTAGCTCCTCTTGAGTGGAGCAGATAACCAAACAGTCATCTATATACCTACAGTAGAGTAATGGCCGGAGATCCATCACTGGTGCTTCCACTTTCGACATAAAGGCAATCGCTAGGCTAGGCGCCAGTCGCTGCCCCATTGCCAGCCCTCTGATTTGTGCGAAATACTTCCCGGACCATCTGAAGATTGAGCAGTTCAGGCACTCTTTTAACAGGACCATGAACTGCTCAATCGACAAGCCATACATGTTTACTGCTCCCTGGTGTTGTATCAGAAGCTCATGTGTGGCTTGCAATGCGGAGTCATTCGATACGTTGGTGTATAGAGCAGTGACGTCGAATGACTCCATTACGTACGCGCTGTTCGGGTTCGCGTTACGTAGACGATCCAGGAGCATCTGAGTGTTCGTCAGATGAGCTGGAATGTGTCCTAGCAACTGGGATGTTATTAACGTTAAGAACCATGCTATCCTATCCGTCGGTCCGCCTACACAGCTGATAATAGGTCTAACCTTGAATATGGATGGATCGTTAGACATTAGATCATCAGTGGATACTAACTTATGTGTTTTCATAAGTAAGTATAAGACAGGACATGTTGGTGACTGGATTTTTAATTGAGTAATGATAGATGGTCTTAAGCCTGCGGCTTTTGCCGTACGGACCCACTCATTGTTTAATTTGCGGTTTTATTTGAGGGAGGGAAGTGTAAGGCTATCACTTAGTGATAAGGGTGGAGAATATGTTGTGATTCCTCGACAGTTAGATATCGCAATAACGAATAAGCATCTCGAAGATGCTTCGCTTTACCGATCATCTTCTGTCAAGGAATTCAAAAGGCAAAACCGCAAATTAAACAATGAGTGGGTCCGTACGGCAAAAGCCGCAGGCTTAAGACCATCTATCATTACTCAATTAAAAATCCAGTCACCAACATGTCCTGTCTTATACTTACTTATGAAAACACATAAGTTAGTATCCACTGATGATCTAATGTCTAACGATCCATCCATATTCAAGGTTAGACCTATCATCAGCTGTGTAGGCGGACCGACGGATAGGATAGCATGGTTCTTAACGTTAATAACATCCCAGTTGCTAGGACACATTCCAGCTCATCTGACGAACACTCAGATGCTCCTGGATCGTCTACGTAACGCGAACCCGAACAGCGCGTACGTAATGGAGTCATTCGACGTCACTGCTCTATACACCAACGTATCGAATGACTCCGCATTGCAAGCCACACATGAGCTTCTGATACAACACCAGGGAGCAGTAAACATGTATGGCTTGTCGATTGAGCAGTTCATGGTCCTGTTAAAAGAGTGCCTGAACTGCTCAATCTTCAGATGGTCCGGGAAGTATTTCGCACAAATCAGAGGGCTGGCAATGGGGCAGCGACTGGCGCCTAGCCTAGCGATTGCCTTTATGTCGAAAGTGGAAGCACCAGTGATGGATCTCCGGCCATTACTCTACTGTAGGTATATAGATGACTGTTTGGTTATCTGCTCCACTCAAGAGGAGCTAGATAATTGTTTTAGATTGTTGAATGAACAGTCAGAGTATATAAAGTTTACCCGTGAGATACCAAAAGATCATTGGCTTCCTTTCTTGAACGTGCAAATAAGCTTAAGCGAGAGCGGCTACATCACAAAGTGGTACCGGAAGCCAAGTAGTAAAAATATCCTGGTTCACTATCTCTCTTCTCATCCCTCACATACGAAAAAGGCGCTAGTAAAGAACATGTTTCGAACAGCAGCCAGCGTATGTACTGGGGAGGAGCAGAGAGAAGAATCCGTGAAATTGGCTCGGGAAATAGCCACTTCTAATGGATATGAATTTGTAGCCCCTCGGCTTAGGTTTAGAGGAAATAGTGCGCCTCCAAACGAAAATTCGAATGAAAGGAAAATCCCGTTCATACTCCCGTTCTTTTCAAATGAGATTAGTACAGCTATAAAACGCTGTTTGAAAAGAGCGGGTTTAGAGCAATCGGTGGCTCTTATTGAAATACCACCGAATACTCTAAAACGCCAACTAGTTCGCAACCGCTTATATGACCGTCTCTGTATAATGAAAGATTGTAAAATATGTCCTAACGGCAGAGACGGTGATTGCACGAGCGTAGGTACAGTCTACCTAATCTCTTGCAAAGCGTGTAGCGATAAATATATTGGCGAAACGGGTAGGCCGCTCTATGCCCGTATAGAGGAACACCTAGCTGATAAGCGTCTTAAAAGACGGAACACCCCGCTAGGGACGCATAGAGAACAGAAACACGACGGAGCTGATTTTGAGATTGAAGTCACCATCCTCGCGCAGGAACAAAAAACATCAGCGCGAAAACTTCTTGAAGCACTTTGGATTAATACCACCAATCCAACTATGAACCGCAGGGAGGAATGCCTTGTTATCACACGTGATTTTAGTCAGTATATAAGACTGTTATTTTGATGGGTAAGGTGCATTACGAGCCTTTGTGATCTCCTTGCGGTTGTCTCCACTTGAATCATTCAGTGGAACACATATAAAAAGCGGTGAGTATGTTGAGAGTTGATTTTGTGCTTGATGCGATTGAAATCTAGGTCTGGTGATTTTTTCTAAAAGAGTATTGGAGGTGTTTGGCTTATTGGATTGCGGATAATTTGACCTTTCCAGGCTCTGAAGAAGGCGAACTGCCGAAACGTCAGCTGTGAATAAATTTTATTATAACACCTCGTGTTTTGCTTAAAGAAGAAAAACAGTAATTGTATTTTACTGTATTTTGCACACTCCTATTTCTCGCAGGAAAGGGACTGTTCTTTCGAATAATGAGCGAACATTCGATAGCGTAATTTTCAGTGATACCAACGATATGCTTATTTTGGAGATACCATTTCACTGCAATGTAGCAGGGAAAATAAAACTGAGTCTCACACACGCGGCGCTTTTTGTGGCTAGTGTGTGCTTGCCTGGGGGGAGGGGGGGGGGGGGGGCAGGAGCTGGCAGTTAATTCCTTACGGCGATCGATCGATCGCTTTGGCGCGATTTGAATGTGGAGTGATAATTTCGTTATTTAATTTGACGTTCTTTCCTCGCTTCGAGAGAATCTCGAGGTGAAATGTATGACTCTGATGCTGCAAAATTTTCTCTACACTTTCCTATGTTTTTTATTCTCTCATCGAAGTAATAGTAAGAGCGCGCTGCGGGGTGTGAAACATAATCCTGTTGAATTTTACAGCTTTAGAAAAAGGTTTTTTCAAAAAGCCGGCCCCTTACCGCACTATTCAAAAATTTACGCTTTTCAATGATTACTAACACTCTTTTGAACGTTCTTTCCAGCTAAGGGGTCGAATCTTCAATGGTCGCCATATAACAGACAAGTTCCCATCATTTTTGCCAAACCTTTATTGTCTTCTAATATACAAGCAATACGATGATTTCTTACGAGTATAAGATATGAAAGTATATGAAAACTGAAAGATTCACGTTGTAATATTTGATCATTAGAACTACAGCGAAGTTTTGCTTTGATTGTTTGACGACTTATTAATTCTTGACAATAAATGAAAGCGAATTTATTCTGACATAAGAAATAAGAGGTAATTGTAATTGAAATATGAATAAACTTGAATAAGGTAACATGGAAATCATGCATTCGGAGTTGAAGATATGTCGTTTTTACAGGGAAGTGATTTTCCTGTCAAAAACACGGGGTTTTCGGGGACATTGGCGTTGTTTCTAGCACCCATAGTCTTCCTGAGATCTCTTCTATCATAATTTACCATTTGCCGACAATTAGATCCTTTGAAGGGTGATATAAGTTTGAACCTCAGTTAAAAAGCTACTACACTGAGAGTGAAGCGCGTTTCGTTAGCCGCTCTTCGTATCTGTTCGAATCTCACGCTGACCCAAAAAGACTGCCGTCCTTAAAGTGTTAACTTACGGAGCTATTCAAAAGTTCGCTGCTGTAGAACAATGTGGTCTGTTCAATGGAGACCTTACAATAATTACTATTACGCAAAAGCCGGCTTGCTTACAGTTATTTCTCATTGGCTATTCGTTCAAGCATTGATTGATTTTCTTGTTTCATACTCCTTCCAGTTTCAGTGGAATGTGATACTTGTATAAAGATACTTTACACTATTCTCTGAAGGATTGCATACATTGGGCGAAGCTTATCCAAGAATAAGGTGGCCGGCTCAAAATTTGAAAAACGTTAGTCCTTCAGCGATCTTTCCAGCCGATGGTACATCAGGAAATTTAACGCGGCGTTGTCACTTTTTTCCTTCCATTGTTCTATGATTATTTCTATTTAGAATTTCCTAACTGCTCTCCGCTCAATGACCGACAGGGAAAAATGTGAGGTTAGCGAGCAGGTTCGTGTTTTCAATACGACTCTGGAAAATGAAACAGTTGAACAATGAAACAGTTAACAGACTTAGTGATGAGTTTCAGATACAAACTCTTGTGAAGTCGACTGCTATTGAGGCATTCTCAGTGTTCATTGCCATAGAAGCTAATTGTCAAAAAGTCATAGATTTGCTTTCATCTTTCCTCAAAGCGGCTTCTAATACCAACTACTGATTAGTTGACATTTCGGTGAAGCTTTTCAAAATCATCATATCTCCATTCATTCAGAAATGCATCATCAATCTTTTGAAATGTTTCTATGTAATGATTATATGATTGATTACTGTACTGACAACAGAGGTGCCTATGGCAATAGTGAGATCGGCGATCAGTTTTGAGCATGATATTTCTGCTTTGTAAATTTTATTTTCCTTCTGTTTTCTATTGGTATTACCACGGGCTTTTCGGTGTGACTTAAAGCGGTCTTTTCCTTGTAAATCCTCTTGCAATAAAAATTCACGAGGATGGTTGCCTGTTCAAGCGTAGTCATAATTCAGCCTTTGAAATTAACATGTGACTAAGTTGACCACCGTGTAAGCAGAGTTTTAGTCTCTTCAAATTTTATGATAGAAAAATGTGTATGCTTAGAATCTCTTCTTCTCCATCTTTTTTATCTTGTCTGTCTTGGAATGATAGAATTCGTCTGTTTTATAGAGACGGTATTTCTCTTTGTAAAGAGGTCAGCTAATGGTTGTCTTTTATTCTGACAAATGTGATTAATGTCATCTGATTTAATGTCATCTGATAACTAATGGATGACAAACTGACAACTCAACACAAATAAATTTTGAAAGCTGGTGAGCTCAGAATAAAATTGAAGTAGTAAAATAATCTGTAACTTGTGGCGTCGAATAAGATTCTTGAAATTTTGCGAGCCTGCTCAAAGGAAAGCCGGACACATCAAATACGTTAATTTCCTCGACAAGGATCTAGGGTAAATATGGACAATTTTGAACTATTGTAGGCTTATAGTTAGTTTTTATTATGGAAAATACATGGACACATGCCCAGGTTGTTCAGCATAAAAAGTCCGATTTTTAGGAAACATCTCATGTTTCTTTTGCTTCTAGAGAAATCAACTTTTTTGATTGAAATGAGAAGCCTTACAATAGAGATATTTCTCACGACTTACTACCCTAACTATTCTGTGCCATCTACCCAGAGTACAGAACGTCTGGATTCGGTCAAGTTATCGACAGCCGCTCCAATTTGAAACACCGTTTCCTCTTTGAGCATCCGTTTTTCCCAAATGATCTTCTTCGGACGACGTATGTCTTCGAAAATCGAACTTCACCATATTTAAATTTCTTATATGAATGACCAGGTAAGCACTATCAAGGGCCCTTTTGGAAATATGATAGAGAAAGGACGAAAAAATAAAGCTCTCGGCGTTGATCAATCCTGAGGGATGCGCCAAAGCTTGAGGGATGCGCCATGCATTCTTCTTCAATTTTTAACTCCGTTTGAGGTGATTGAATGTACATCTAGCCTTTACAATGACTCGCAAGGTCTCACGCTGAACCGGGTTAGTGCTGCTTATCCTCCCGACAAGTCTAAAACCAGTCTGGTGCCAATTTACCGACCCTGGAGGATGGATGGCTTAGTACTCATGAGCGCGATATCGAACCATTGACCTCGTTTGCGACGCAGAGCACCTCTAACCACTGCGCCACATGCGCTCTGCAAGATTGTTATAGATCTCAATTAAGGCAAACGTTTTAGCAGCATCACTTTGACATTTTCGCAACGAATGACACATCTAGATGTCATAGTGAGTTGCGAGGGTGGTCGGTATAACAATCTAGGTACAAAATTCTTTTGGTAATTTATTTCGCTGCCACGGAAGCTTCCTCCTATACTTCTTGAAGTCAACTGATAGCTTATCGAGCTTCAAGCCCTACTGACGTAGGTGTTTATCAAGAAGATGTTTCGTTGTTATCGCCTTTTTATCATCTTATCGAATGCATTTAATCACCTTACAGCAATGTTCGCACGATGAATAGATAAATAAATAAAACAAATAGATAAATGAATAAAATGGATGAATGAACATACAGACAAAATAAATAAAATAAGTAGATAAAAATGAGTACACAGGTGAAGAAAAAATAAAACAGTCAAGAAAAAATATAGAAATAAATGCATGAATGAACAAATAGATAACTAAGTAGGAAAATAAAACAAATAAGCAAGCAAGTGAGTATGCAAGAAAGCAAACAAAAAAAGCACCTGCTTTTCTCTTATTCGAATGCCGAAGTTTCCGTCAGGAAATGTCCGAGGTGTCGCCTTCATTGTTTAATCCACTGTTACTCTCTATGAACATAATTCATCGCTGCAACTCTTGCCATTTTCATATGCATCAAATTTACACGCTCCACGTAAGTCTTGAAAAAGTCTTTGAGACGATATCCTTCACACCGTTCAGTTCTAAAATCGTAAGTAGTGCTTTCACTTAGTCAACACAGAATATGTGAAGAATATCATGTGATGTTTCAACATATTCGCAAAGGCAGCTAACTTCCTGATCTCCTAATTTGGTAGTACTGTTCTTTTTATAATAACTGTCTGTCTTTGATATCCATCACTTTTTCATATTTTTGGAGCATATAAAATTCTTGAGTGTTGATGTATCCACCGATAATGAAGGTTGCGCACTGAAAGGCAAGTCTCCTGGTGCCGTCGCCTTGACCAGTTCATTCTTTCGTATTCAAATGAAATTCAAAAAACTTATCATATCGCTATTTGAATTTTTAAGAGACCGATTTTCCATGAACAACAACCTCTGTGATATTTGTATTAGATAAACTACTGACCTATTTCAAGAATCGTAAAAGCCGGTGCTCTAAATTAAACTGATGAGAATAGAATGATTGGTGCTGAAATAATGATGAAAAGGTCGCATCTTACATGTTAAACAAGTTTTTTCCAAAGAGCTATTATATGATATAAAGATTTTCATCGAAAGCATTCCCATTAACCTCGCTAATGATTGCAAACATTATCTCACTTCGAATCTCGTTCACCACTTTCGACCAACTTTGATATGTGTTGGAAGCTAGATCTTTTCCGTTTCTATGCCCTTAGTTCACTAATTTTTTTCTTGTATACGTAACGGCACGTGCTCTTCCTAATTTAAATGAAGACGGAAATACATGAGATCGTTTGCAGCTTGAAACAAAAACGTTCCTCTCTCTAGACAAGAAAAAGACTTCCACGAGTGGTACATTTGCTGCTCAGGCGAGTACATAGTTGTTTCTGTAACTCCTCTAAAGTGCTTATTTACTTATTGAAATACTATCATAACACTATCAGAGGAAGTTCAAACGTATTCACTTACGCGAGAAACAGTTTATTCAGATACTCAAGATTTTTTGACTCTTCCTTCTTGAGAGACCAACCGCACGAAACTCACATGAAAAGGTCATGTGCATCAAAATTGTCTGATACACTGTGTAAGGTCGAACTTCCTAATACGGAAAAAATATAAACATTATTGGTCATCTTTTCATTCGATTCAACCAACCTTTACACAGTCTATATTTCCGTCTCGGAGCTGTTACTTCTTATATTTCTACGTATCACTGCATTGTTACTGTTGTAATTCTCTTTATACTATCAACGGTTCAAGTCAAGTCTGAGAATCAGCTGTGTAGCAGCAACAGAAAGTCCTATTAGGCAAATTCTCGTGGAGGAGGCATTCCGTATCGCTTTAAACGAAATTTCGCTATCATCAGCTGGCTGGACAAAAGGTACACCTCTGAACTGACTCGTTTACTATGGTGCTTCCGTCTGGTGACGCAAAAGTAATATGAAGCTTGCTTTATTTCTGCATTTCAACAGAGCTATAGTAATCAAGGCATAATCTACGGTAATTTTTGGCTTAGTGAGTTAGCAACAGATAATGAGATAAATCTAGGTCTAGTATCCATTTTATCATTATAACTTTATTTTTTTCCTTCTGTAAGCTACTTTTTGCCATCGGCTTATAAGAGAATTGAGAGGCTTTTTGGGTAGCTAATCAAGCACAAAAGTTTGGAATTATTAGATCTCCAACTAAGTCACCGAACTTGATCCAACTATCCAAAAAGTCATTTTTTCAGGTAATCGAAAGTAGGTAAAATAATATAGGCAAATAATAGGTAGATAAATAAGCAAAAGGCAATGCGTAACACAAAATAGGTAGAGGAGGAATTTGTTTTTGTGAGAAAATCTTTGTTTTTTGGATTAAGTTCGATAATCAGTTGGAGACCTAATAATTGCGTCATATCGTTTTTGTATCGGAGGTTTTTTACGCTCAAGTTGATTCTTCCGTGACCGTAACTTTTCCTCTTTCAGATTTTTAACAAACATTAGTAGCTTAAACCTCAACGAATTTGAAACTATGGTATTGTGGAGAAACACCTTGCTAGTGCGATGTAGCAGTCAAGAATCAAGAGCAGTCAGTTACAGTGAAAAAATGGTTCTAAACTACGTCTAAGTCTAATTAAGAGTAGAACTTCTTCAGAATCGATTCAATCTGTGGAGAGTTGAGGTATGAAAACAGCACAATTCATATCCAAGAATGCGGTAATTTAAGATTCCAAGCTAACCATAACATGCTAAATCATGCAAATGGAAGTTTTGTTCATCCCTTGTAGTCAGAGACGACGGATTATGCACATGTCCCATGCGAAAAAATTTCTGTATTGCTCAAAAAAACATTTCCCTGAGGGTGAAATCGCAGCGCAAGGTAGAAAGAAAAAGGTGATCGTCATATCGAAAAAAATATGACTTGTCAAATCTATTGAATTCTCTTATTTTTCATGAAAGCATGCAAACAAGCTTAAAAGATATAATTTTGCTTCTCAAAGAGTGAATTTTTCAAATGGAATTAATACGCCTTTTGAAAACAAATTATCGCTTAGTTAGCGGTTTCTTTTTTATTTCGTGATGATAACTGAAACCGTCCAAAACTCGCGAAGAAAAACTTAATTACATAAGTGTTTTCACTGAAACGCTGATATGATTATTTGATCGCTATAATTTTTGAAATTACTCGCACAAAAAACACAAAAATTTGGTCTTTTTTTTTTCTCTCATGAGGACCAGTGCGTTTGATTGCCTCTTCTTCTTTTTAGTGCAACTTTCTAGAGGCATAATGTTCTTAACATAGCAAAATAATTAGTGCACTTACAGAAGTAAACTCCAGATGATGAGTGATCGGAGAAAATTGAGGGCTATCATTAAAGCAGACCGTGTCCCCGTTCTCCTCCTTAGAACTTGAGAATGCAAAAGAACTTGATCCATATGTCGCTAATCAAGTGCAATTTCATATAACTCTTCCTCAATTTAATTAGCTCTAATTACGTTCATTGGCGCATTCTTAAGAGAAAGCCATATAGCAAATTGAGAACTTCTAAATCTGACGTAAGGCGTTCATCACCTGCTGAACGCTGTGGGGACCGCCTGCATATTTTGAAACACATGATTTTCTTGGAACTTTGTTCACTGAGCACAATCTTCTTCACTTTTTTTACATTATGGCACTTTTGAATCCGTCTTCACAGGGTTTTTTTCTCACTGTGAGAATTCCAGTACTCCTGGCATTTAATTCGTTGATTCTTCTTCTTCTTGAACGTCGCACGAATACTGATTGAGCGAGTCTCTTTCCAATCTCGAGGATAGCCTGGCTGTGGCGTTTCATAGCCGTTGTTGTTGACTGCAGGCAAAAGTTGGGTGAGTGGAGGTAGGTTCAACGTGAGCCGCGACGAGCATCACAAACGCTCAGCCTACGAAGACCCCTTTCTTTTTTTTGTAGAGTTTTGAAAATCATTCTATACCTTGAATCGTGATGGCTTCATTACTGCACTGTCAACGAACCTAAATTGGGATGCAGTAGCCGAAGAAAAGATATTGCGATGTGATAGCCAAGAAAAATGATGTTTCACCTTTGGCTAGCATCATTCACGGTTGCGTCCGTGCTTTACTCTTTCGCTGGATTTCAGCAGTAATGTGATAGCCTTAATTTTTCAATTTACAAAATGTTCTTGCGTCAGAAAAGGTTTCTACAGAGCGCCATGAAAACAAAAAGAAGATTACGTTCCGTACTCAGGGTAGTGTACTCTTGGCCTGGAATTCATAGCAAGTTCACTTACAACATATTGTGTCTTTCCACAACTTTTGGCACTAGAGCATAAACACCAATTCATTGAACTAACATAATTATAATTGCATGATTTCAATAACACTCAGTTGCACATTTTTTTCGCGAACCTTTTAGTATACAATCTGTCCATATTTGCTCCAAGATGGAGCTGCTTTGAGAACAATTTTGCTTGCTACTCAAGCACGAATGGCGCGTAGGAGGAAAACGCTAGTGAAACGGTGGGCGGCGCGCTAGATCAGTAGAGTTTCTTGTGGGCGGCCTGAGAGCGAATGATCTTTCAGAGTGTTCTCCCCAGCTTTGAATTTTGTGAATCACTTCCTAGTCACCTTTCTGCAACCGTGTCATAGTCCCAAGTTCTATTAGTCTTACGCGCCGCGTCACTCAATTTTCCTAGGCGCCATTCGTGCATGTGTAGTTAGCGAATTTGCTTCCCACTAAAGCTCCACCTCAGAGCAATGTAAAGTTGTATACAAATGTAGTGTAGAAATATATACCAATGTTTGCAAGACATCGCAATTCAGCGATATTGAAATCGTGAAATTCTAAATACTTCTGATTAATTATTTTGCTGTTTGATGGGCTAGTGCCAAAACTTACGAAACGATCTAGAAAATGCAAATAAAAGGCTACCATTCATAGAACGGCATAGCAAAGTATATCTGGCATTTTTGATCAAAATTACCTTAAAATCTTTGGAACAGAAAAGAATCTCTAAGTAGATAACTGGAATCACGAGTCTCCCGAATCGCGCTACTCAATGATTCACTATATTCGATAGGCAGTTTTTGCAATGATTATAATTTTCTGATCAAAATTCCTTAAATTTGTTTCGTGACTCATTATGCTTTCCTCTACACCCTCATAATCTTTTGCTGTATGTAATATATGTGCGAGGAAAACTGCAAGGGTGAAACGTGATCTTCTTTCCGTTTTGCAGCGCCCTACAATATCTCTAAAAATCAACTTACTTTCGCAGTCCTTGGCATCTATCAAAACATGACGAAGTTGTAGTGAAAACCAAGCAAAGGGTCAGCTACGTATAATGCGCACCGAAGGTGACACAAATTTTTTTTCTTGACTGCTACATCGCAACAGCAAGGTGTTTTTGCCGCAAATCCATGTTTTCGAAATCATAGAGGTTTAAGCTACTCGTGCCTTGTTGAAATCTGTAAGCGGAAAAGTTACGGTCACGGAAGAATCAACCTAAGCGTAGAAAACCTCCGACACAAAAACGATATGACGCAATTATTAGGTCTCCAACTGATTTCCGAACTTGATTCCAAAACAATAAGTTTCTCACCAAGAACAAATTCTTCCTTTACCTTCTTGTGTATTACTTATTGTCTTTTGCCTATTTATCTACCTATTATTTTACCTACTTTCGATTACTTGGAAAAATAAATTTTGAATTTTTGGATCGAGTTCGGCGAACTAATTGGAGACCTAGTAATTGCAAACTTCTGTGCTTGATTAGCTACGCAAAATGCCTCTCGATTTTCTTATGAGCCGATGGCAAAAGTCGCGTACAGAAGGAAATAAAATAAAGTCATAGAGATGAGATGGACAGACCTGGATGCATCTCATTATCTGTTACTAACTCACTATGTCGAAATTCACCATACATTATGCCTTGATTACTGAAGCACTGTTGCAATGCAAAAATAAAGCAAAGCAACTATTGTTACTATAGATCCCTTTCATTCATTTCTGAGCCACCTTGTCATGTCGTCTGGTAAGGGCTCGTGTACATCCTTAGAGCAATACGGAATACTCTCCTCCACGGAATTTGCCTTTTAAGACTTTCTGTTGCTGCTACACAGCTGATGTGTAGACTTAACTCGAACCGTTGATAGTTAAAAGCGAATTACAACAAATAACATGCAGTGATAAGTAGAAATATAAGATGTCAACAGCAGCCGAGACGGAAATGTAGACTGTGTAGAGCTCAGTTTTGAACTGAATGAAAAGATGACCAATGATGTTTATATTTTTTCCGTGTTGGGAAGCACGACCTTACACAGTTATCAGATAACTTTGAGGCCCATGACCTATTCATGTGAGTTTCGTGCGGTTGGTCCTCTATCAATAAGGAAGTGAAATATGGTTTATCAATAAGAAACCATGAAAATGCTAAATAGCGGCTTTGAACACCGGATGCTGTCAAAATCTGGTTTTTTTTTTCAAAAAAAAAAGTATCTTTTTTGGTTTTTTTTTACTTCAATAATAAGGCATTCTAAAGAAAGCATTAGCGTTGTTTTCAGATTGCAATGGAGATGGTTCATAGTTAAATTTTAGTGGATATGCAAAAGTTGATACCCATAAATAGTAGGCTGCTCCATAAGATTCGGCGCTGAAGCAATAAACATCAAACTTATTAGCCAAAGTGATCACGATTGATTGGATCTGGTATAGTCCTATTATGTTTTCTTTCGAACATTTATACAACTGTCTATATTTGCTAATATAGGGATGCATTTAAAAAATTCGCCTGCTAGTATGCACGAGTGGCGCTTAGGGAAATGGTAGTGAGGCGGTGCGCAAGATTGATGAAGCGCTCAATGAAGGTCCCGATCCTAATTCTCCAGGACTGTGTTCTCCTTAGCTTTGAATTTCGCGAAACAGCCTTTTCTACAACTATATCATCGTCTCAAGCACCGTCAGTCTTGCGAGCTTCCTCATTACCATTTTTCCCTACGCGCTATCCGTGCATGAGCAGTAAGCGAATTTGTTTCTGAGACAGCTCCATCTTAATGTAAGTACAGGCAAGCTATATACCATTATGTGAGCAAGAAAATGTGCATTGTACGATATTGAAATCATGCAGTTTTAATCAATTCTGGTTAATAAGATGTGTTCATTGCTCTAGTGTCAAAGCTTATGGAACGACCGAATATTAATACACCATTTTGAACTAATTCTCAAGACCGACTATCGATCAACATCGACATAGTTAGATTAAATCAGTAATTTCATCTTGATAAGCTGATGATAACAGATGATAAGGCAGGGCGCCTTGCAAAAAGCATCTCTTGAACAACTGTGAATGTATTCACAGAAAAGAGACATAAGGTGAAATCCTTGAGCCTGGCGCAAAAAATAGTCATCCCTATTGGCTACGATACGGTAGGAGCTTCGCAGGTTAGATTTAGAGGGGATTCGACGTTCTCCTGGCGAAAATGAGGTTCCATTCATCGTGCCCTTAGTTTTTAACGAAGTAAGTAAAGCTACTAAATGCTGCCTTAAAAGAGCAGATCTGGCAAATCCGGATGCAGTAGTCGACTTCTGGGAAACGAAATGCTTCCACTTTTTCCGAACGGTGAAGATGGAGACTGTATGAGATCTGATACAATTTAGCTAAATCTCTTGCAAGACATGCGAGATGAATACGACAGGCGAAGAGGATAGACCACTTGGCATGTTTGTAAAGGAACACCTAGCTAAATACGAAACTTCCGATAGAAAAATTTTAATGGCACATATAGGAACAAAATATGTAAGAGCAAATTTCGATATCAGATTCGCGGTCTTTCTCAGGGACCATAGTAGTCCGAGCGTAAAACTTTGGAAACCTTTTGGACAGATAGTGAAGACCCAAAATTGAACCGCGAAGAGGAGTGCCTCGTAATCACGCGTGACTTTGCGCCACATCTCGGGCTGATCTTCCCTGCCTCAATCACATACACCTTCAGTTATGATTTGACTCCAAGCGGTCGGTCTTCGATAAAAAATCGGAGGACTTAGAACATCCTGAAGGTGAGTGTTCCAAAATGATGCTTTTTACTATGTGATCTAATATTTCTTTCTTACGTTTTCAGCGGGTGTTAGGAG
The DNA here is from genome assembly GCA_019055375.1 of Parelaphostrongylus tenuis. NCBI lineage: Eukaryota > Metazoa > Nematoda > Chromadorea > Rhabditida > Metastrongylidae > Parelaphostrongylus > Parelaphostrongylus tenuis. Next base: position 28,311 of record JAHQIW010006252.1, read on the forward strand.
GTTTTTGACTGAGTGAATTGCAGATCCGTTTAACCTTTCCTGGCCCTGAAAAGGGCCAAAAGCCGTAACGTTCAGCCAGTGCGCTGTTCAAGTTATTGTAACTGCATTACTATACTCTGTGGTATACTGCATTACTAAACTGAATAAACAATATTGCTACCACCTCGGAAAATTTTAACAAGGTTAACTAATGATTACAAAAACAATAAAACAAAGCCTATTTTGCATCTCTGTAGAAGTCCCAACTTAAAAGGTTTACCAAGAATAGAAGTTGCTCCGAGTTAGCGATTGAGTGGTATCATATGCAATTGCAGTATTACTTTTGGCAAGCAATTCATTCTTTTGTAAGTGTATCTAACAGTATGTTACAACAAGAAGCCTTCTCGATGTGATTCCATCAGTATTAACAACTAAACCCCATTAGTAACGATAGAAATCGCCACACTTTTTTACTAGTGCACCCCGCGCTCGCTGTGCGATCCTACAGCCCTGTCACTCGAGTAATCAACGTAATTCTGAACGGCTTGATTACAACAGTCGACACGGACGCCCAAGCGCCATACTCTACGAACTTCTTGTGATGAAATTGTCCAAAAAATAACGGTTCGGGCAGTTGTTGTTATTCATGTGGCTTGCTCTAGTGATAATCCACGGACTAAAAATGTTGAGATTTACAAGACTAATCAGCGTCATTCAGCCTCTTCGGAGACAGAGCACTATTTTTCGTGATTTCATAGCCAAACATAGACTTTTAGTCGTACTTTAGGCAATCGTTTGATAGCTGGAGAGGCAAGAGCTCGATATTAAATAGGTTTCTGTAAGGGACTCCTCAGGGCGTTGTAGCGACAAATGAAATAATTGCGTTCCACATTCGGAGTATATTATGTTTCACAGTTGTGTTAGCTTGTCCTTTTCGTTGAACTCATTCAATTAGATCTTTGTAGCCATACAGTAGCATGAAAAATGGAGATTTCAGTACCGGATTTTAACTTTTATACGGCCTAGTTAAGCGCCGTAGTGACGAAGGGAAGACTGCGCTTCGCTTTCGATGTAGTTCGCCCGTCGCTCAACTTCGAAGCGGATTTTTTGCTATTTACATAGTAAAACTTAGATAATAGAACCACTTTATTGTCACGGGAAAATGTAATGTCACCCAGAGACTTTTAAAAGCTATTTTTGATACAAAGAACGCCCCTGCCTCCTATAGATAAGCTTTTTTCAACGTCAAAGCTACATGTTCAGAAAAGCAACACAACCTAACTTCTTGTTGTACATTTTCATCGTCTGTTTATGAGAGCGCGGCTTGAAAACACGTACTTTACAATTTACAACTTCAAAAAACCACTCAACCTTTCGTTTGTGATGCAGCGTTCATACAATGCGGTCTCAAGGTAACTAAAATAGGCTCATTGACATCAATCAACGATTCATGTAGATATGGAACGTTGTGACGCATTTTCAGGATCCAAACTGAGGTGGTATATCCTTCTTCGTCCTATCCAGCACAGTGTGCTTGTAGTGTATTAATTACTACGTAGCAATGCACTATCATTTTTTATACTTCATTTATTCAAATTATATACTATGTCTTTCATTGGGACTGGCATCTAAATAGTGTTAGAGTCGAACATCTTATTACACATTTTCTTGAAAAAAGGTCGCAGTCGATGAAGACCATATTGCATGAAATGTAAGTTGAGATTAACGAAAGCGATGAGCATCCGGTCGTCGAAGGCTAGGAAGGTGTTTTAACGTAAACACCTCAGTGTAGTCAATAGCGTACATTTCTTGCACAATGCCACCGCCTCTTCTAGTATTGAATGCATCAACGCCAAATACATTTTCGGGTCAATCAGGCCGCCTGAAATCAATTTCTATACGTATCTTATCTATACTATTCAGTATCTATATCTATTTTATTATTACTATACTATAGTATCTATACTATTCAAAACATTATATTTGCTTAGTGCGAGAAACGTGACGTGAAAAGGTTGCAAAGTTGTAGTCTTAAAAAACCTGGATTTGGATAAGCGCAACAATACAAAACGAAAAGCTGTAATATGATAGGTTTAAAATATCTTTTTCTTTCTTCCCTTAGTATATAATAATATAGATAAAGCTACACCGAATAATACTTTCAGGGCTCTGAAGAAGGCGTATTTGCCCGAAACGTCAGCCAATCGCGAAAACCCATCGACCGGAAAGAAGAGCAATCGATTGGGAAAAGATACCAACCTCCGTGAAGCTTTAAATAAAGA